>VZSR01001459.1:5024835-5108733 GCA_013398615.1 Brachypodius melanocephalos
GGAAAGAGCCGCAGCCGAGAGAGGCTGGGACTGGGTCTGTGGAAGGGGGTGGATAAGGTTCCACAATCTCAATAGCTAGCATTTATTCAAATTTTTGTTGTTAATAAACAGTTGGGTTTTTTTCACCCCCTGTTATCCATTTCTCTCATTGGCAGAAGAAAAGGGAGTTATTGAAGCCCTTTCTCCTTAGAAGAAATGCTAACTCCAGGGCATTTTCTCCTGAAATTTGTCTCAAAACCGAGACAATCCCCTTCAGCCTCCTCCATCGATATGCACAGGGCAGCAGTAAGCAGCAGCAGTCGCAGAACAAAAGCTGAGTGACACAAGAAATATTGTGCATTTTTAGGTACAGACTAATTGTAATTCAGAGGAATTGTTGAGGCAATTACACTGTTCAAAGTGGTTTCAATGCCTCTTATTAATTTCTTCTGCATTATCCACTTGCTCCCTTGGAGATGACCAAGACAGAAGTTGATTGCAACTGCTGCTTGTGAGAGTGCGGCGGTTCCTTGGGAGCCATTAGGGATACAGCATCTGCTGGAGTTGCCATGGAGATGCCAAGACTGATTGTAAGCCAGGTGAAGTGCTCCTGCTGCTGCTGGCTCATCCCTCCTGGGGGACATGGCCACACAGCCTGACACTGGGGTGGGAGGAACAGCAGCCTCAGCCTGGGCAATTGTGCTGCTGTGAGGGATCAAAGCTAGGTGCTGGTGGCTGGAGCAGGACCCATCACCAGAGAGGTGAAGCTGTTGGGAGGAATACAGACGAGTCTGAGATCTACATTTGCAAAAGGAGATGGGCCACAGGAGGGGTTCACTACACCAGATCTCTGTCCCAGATATCCTGGGTCCAGCCTTTTGCAGGTTCTCTCTGGTTGGTCTCACTGGCCTGGCCAGGAGTTGCTCCAAGGAAGCTGTGCCTGTCACTGGGTGTTTATACCCAGAGGAGGAGGAGGAGGTAACTGCTGGAGTTGTGTTGTAGCAGTGAGAAGTCTGGTCTTTCAAAATCTGGCAAGCACAGTGTGACTCTAAGTACAGTCTGAGTATAAATTAGCTGTGAACACATTTGTCTGTGGCAGAGGGAAGGTGGCTCTTTGGCAGCAGGTGGCTTGGCTTGCTTTTATGCAACAGATATTCTGTCTTCACTTAATAAACAGATAAAAAGGTGATGCAATTGACATCCGGCTCATCTATTCTGAGATCTGGCATTTGAGAACATGGTTTCACTGCCTGGATTTGCCCAGAAGCGTGTACCGTTTCACAGGCAGGAAGGTCCTTCACTGTTAATAAATTTTGACTGAGATTTAATTGCAAGATAAGCAGGTGCTCTCTGCCAGCTTTTCACTGCAGCCACTGCCTGCATTTGTGGTTTGCTCAAAAAATCAGACTTCCTGCACTCTGTGCTGCCCTCTCCTTTCAGGGTGCAGTTTCAGAAGAGCCATCAGACCACTGGGGCATTGACTGGGATGTACCAGCTCTATGAGTGCCATTACTTAATATACATCTCACTTTTTATCTATCTATCTATCTATCTATATGTATCTATCTATCTGAATATATCTCTGTCTCCTACTTTATAGATATCCTACCTTGACACTATGATCACCTCCTTTGAAAGTTAAAACAGTTCTTACATATTTCAGTCATAAGAGTGAAGGTCAAGAATCCTTTCTTTTCTGTCTTCTTTTGAGAATGGTAATGGGAAAAATATTACCAGATATGAAAACAGGGTCAAAAAGCTGCAGATAAATGGGACAGAGCATTAAGTGAAGTGACAGGAGACCTAATTATGGGATTGAAGCTATGGCATGAAATAGGTAAAAATCTCACAGGAATTTGTATTTTTTTTTCCAAAGAACTTTAAATGCTCTTTTCTTTTATCATCTAGGCCTTTTAGAAATCAGTATATTTTTAGCTCACAGTTCGAGGCAAGGACCCAATGGCCTTGGCATTAAATGTTTCAGTTGTCCAAAAGCAGTTGCAGAGGTGTTCACATTTCCCTCCTGGTATTCAGGACTGGGTGACTGACCTTGGAAATGTGGGGGAAGTCAAGGAAAGCCATTGGGCTTTCTTCCTACCATTTAAAATTGGAGTTCGTAATCACCACCACCATACATCCAGTTGTGCTTTATACCATCTGCCCACTTCATGTGCTTAATTTAGAAGGGCAAAATTCTGTAGCACCAAAATATTATACCATGATTGCAGGAGTCAGTTCATTCTTGCTGTATGTGGGTGGAATGGGCCATGTGGATCTCTGGTGGGAGATGTTCCATGGCAGGGAAAGTGGAACTGGATGATGTTTGAGGTCCTTTACAGCCCAAACCATTCTAAGATTCTGTGTTTGCAGAGTTATGTTTGCATGCCCAGGACTGACTGCTCACATTCATGCTCAAGTGCTTGCCCATCCAAGGTACCAACTTGCTGGTGCAAGTGGCATTTGGCAGGATAGAGGGGTCAGCCTGTCACAAACCTCAGAAATCCAGGCTTCTGAAATACAGACACACACAGTCTGAGGGAGGAAATTAGCAATCAGGTTAAGGTTGAGTTGAGAAAATGCCCCCCATGCCTTCTGCTGTGCTGTGAGAAGAATAAGAAGCGTGTGCTCTGCAGGTGGGCAGAGGCCTGGGAGGATGCTGGTGGGCAATCCATTTGCACAGTGCTGTGCTGGGAAAGTGATGGTAACACATCAGTGAGAGGGAAATATCACTTTGTGGCTGTGTAGTGTCCTCCCACTGCTTCTGAGGCTCCTCATTTTCCAAGGTGCTATGAATAAATAATGCAGTCTGCAGATTCAGGCAAGGTGTTTATCGGGGCTGTGAGATGGAAGCACATCTGGAGCTGATTTGGAACTGGCTGTTCTGCCTATAGGTTAATGTAGTGGCTTTTGGGAACATCACTTCTCTGGAAAACTCTGCATGCTGCTGGGGAGAGGGTATCACGCTGCTCCCCGAACATGCTTATCTTTAGGAAAGAGTTACTGGGAAATCTTTCTTCATGTTAGTGAAATGATTACTGCCTTATCATTCAGAGCTTGAGGGATATATCCATGCTGTTATTATAACATGTTATTTCTTCACCATTCCTCATATAAACGGTGGAGGCTGTGATGTCCATGTGTGTATGTGCAGGAGAGAGAGCCTTGTGCATCTGTAAATGAAAATCCATCTGTTTTCTGTGCTGGAGGTGGATGCTCAGTGCCGGGCAGAGGCTGCTTGCTCTGGTGGTCACAGTGAGCAGTGGTCAGTTGAAGGTGTAAAGCTGCAGGCACCAGGAGGGAGAAACTTGCTGTACCTGTTTGAGGACAGAGATGTGGCTCCTCTGGCAACCTCACAGATCCTAAAGCTGCCCAAAGCAGTACCTCAGGGTACCTGGGAAGTTCCCTGTTTCTGCAGCAGAGCTTGTTGCTGGTTCTGTGGGTAGAGAATACAGATGGGAACAAATCAGAGCCATGCTGGGGTGCTCACACCGCTCTTCCAATCCACAGGACAGGACCTTGAGCAGCCTCCTTCCACTGGCTCATGGAGGAACACTGGCCCCAGGTCAGTGGGGAAACTAAAACCAGTTTCTTTATTCCCAGCAAACCCAGGGATTTGAACTCCACTTGATGCCAACAGGCAGGGAACCTGCTGATAGTGCTGGAGGAGATTGAAAGCTGTACTAGCACATCCCAGTTCTCCCAGTCTTTATCCATGTTTGGAGCTGGAGATGGCTTTTTTATTGGTGGCTGCACTAAAGTCTTTCAGGCTTTAACGACTTCCTCAATGACAAGTGAGTGGAGATTTTTTGGGAGATGGAACCTTCTCTGCCAAGGGCAGAGTGACAGCCCCTCACAGAGAGCCAGAGGAACACTGAGAGCTCTCCATCTAGCAGGTTGTTAAAAATCATTTTCATGAGAAAGCAGAAATCCTGCTCTTAGAAAGACTGTGTCACTTGCTAACCAGTGTTTTCCACTTCCAGCCAACCCATGTCACATGGAGGATGCTCTGATTGTCTTGCCAAAAGATAGGCCCTGGCCACACCAGGGGGAAAGTGTTCCTGTAGGCACCAGCCCTTTTTTGTTTTTATAATGAACAAAACCTCAGACTTCTGGGGTCCACATGTGCAGGGACAATGGCACATTTTCCTCTCTGGACAGAGGATTTATCTCCTGGAGAGGATCCTATTCCCAAGCACTTGGTGCTTACAGTATCTCTGGAAGTGTTTGATCTTGGAGCCTCACTTGCTGCCTTCAAGCCTTGGTACAAGCTCCTACTCAATTTTCTATTATTTCTGCCCATTCTTTAGCTCGTTTCATTCCTCATCCCAGTTTTCTCCTGTACATGTGATTGAATCCAGTACTGCTCCCTGCCCAATTACGGAGATCTGGAATATTGCATTGAACTATGATTTTAAAACTGTCACCTGTGAAAAAAAATTGCATTGCATGTGGAAATAAAATCAAAATCTAAATTTCATTGAAAGGAAAAGTGAGCTTTGAGCAATTTTCATTGTAATCTTCATGTCTTAAACCCATCTCAATATTCTAGCAATAATTTTGGGTTGTTTTGACCTGAAAGAATCAAAATCTTTCTTTTCTGACAAGGCTGACAGATGCTTTGACTGATGATAGCAAAAATCAGCTCTTTTAGTCTAAGAAATGTTACAACATGATTTGCATACAAACAGGGACTGAGACAAGCTCTTGAAAATCTCTTGCACTTGCAAATCCTGACATTGGAGATGAATAAAAGGAATTTTATTCCCTGAGCCCAGCGGATGCTCAGCAATAATGACATTGTCATAAACATTCGTTTGAAACTCCAAATTATGAAAGTGAAACTGGGAGATTTTTGCCTTTTTCCCCCTAGACAGGCTCTCCCCACCCTCTCCCAGCTGTTAACAATCCAGGAGCATTAAAGGCAGGGATCTCTGGGGCTGCAGTGAAGCCCCATGGGGAGCCAGGCTTGTTTGCTCCAGTTCTCTGTGCATCCCAAATCAACTTCTCATCTTCATATCTTTTGCTGTAAATGATTATGTTCATAAATATGCAAAGATTTCCTTCCTCTTAGCAAACCCCTCTACTGTCACAACTGGGCCAGGTGGTGAAGCCAGGCACACTTATTCCTGGCACTGTGAATTCCAAAATGAACTACTAGAAGGCCAAGTGTTGGGAGAGGAGGTTGCTCCAGTGCACCTGCCCAGGGGCTGCCCACTGCCTGTGTGCCCAGCAAGGATAAATCTTCTCCTCTTCCCCTTTCACTTCCTCTTCTCCTTTGCCTTTCTGCTTTTCCCTTTCCCATTTATTTTTCCCTTCTGCCCTTTTCTCTTTTGCATTTCCCATTATTTATCCTTTCCCTTTCTCTTTGCCTTTTTCCTTTCCCTTCAGACTGGTAAACCCCACAAGTGCTGAGTCATTGGCCATGCCAGCTCTTTTGGAGGGTCTCATTCAGGTTCTCCACATTTAAACGCTGCTGTGCCAAAGCCTGGCCTTCCTGGCATGTAAAAAAATTGCCATTTCACCCATGTGATACCCAAGGATGAAGTTTTAATTTAACTCCTCAGTGGTGGTGAGCAGAGCAGCGTAGAGCTGCAGGGGGGGCACAGGGCAGCATCACATCTGCTGGACCAAAATCTTGAAAATTTTCATCTTTGCAGTGACTCTCCCTGGCTCCCCTTTCCTCCCCTGTGGCCACATGAACAGTGAGCAGTGTGTGATGCAAGTGTTTCATTCAACATTTTAAAACTGTTTGCTACAAAAGGCTGTGAATTTAGTAAAACTTCCTAAATATTCCCAAAGTGCTCAGCAGGCACATGAAGAAGGATGGAGTGGGTTGAGGGAGCAGGATTTACTATTTTGAAGAGTCATCACATAAATTATTCAGCAGCCCTAATGTGCTCAGCTGTGTTTACTGTCCTGGGCCAGGAGCTCCAGAGGCTGCTTCTCCCAACAATGAACAATTTTGCTGCTTTGGCTTTTGGTGAGGAGTCAAGGTCAGACCTAAGCCAGGCAGATGGGGCAGGAGGATGGGGGGCTCATTGGAAGCATCTGATAGGAAAAATCTGCATTGGGCCAATATATGAATGGCCTTTCCAAAGGCGCTCTGTGCATTGTGAACGAGCAGTGATAATTACGGAATTGCAGTGGCTCCAGATGTTTTGTGTATGTTTCAGTCTTCATTTACTTGTTTTCTGTGCTGAGTTACTTGGGATACCGAAAAATGTAAATAATGAATATGTGATGAGCAGCAAGAATGAATCCCTGCCCTGCCTCCCTCTTCCAATAAAGCTAATTAATCCAAGTACCAAAATTAAAACTGCTTGAGTCTGCTCCAGCATCAGCCATGAAAGCGTTCTCATGAGCAAATAATTGGCAATTAAGACCCAACTTACAGAAAAGAAGAAAAAAACTTCAAGTTGTATAGAGCTAAAGCTCTATAGCAGCAAGGATCTAAGGGAGGAAACAACTCTGATAGAAATTGCTGGCATGCAGTGCCAACAAAGCTGGCTCAAACCGTGAGCCACTGGTTTAAATCAGAACTCTTTTGCCAGCCTCCTTCACCCCAGATTTTTAAGTTCCTTCTTGTTAAAAGCATCGTGGTGGTTTGGAGATGGGGAAACTGAGGCACTGACCACACGCAGGGCCAGCAGCCAAAGGGATCTTGTGTTTGGGGTGGGAGTGGATTGCCTGACTGGATTTGTTAAAGAGCAGGGCATGTGCTAATATATTCATTGCCTAATACACACCCAGCCTGGCTGAGGGCTGGCTTTCTCCTGGGTGTTGATATGGAATCCCTGTCCAAAGGGCTGTGCTTTTGACTGCAGAATTACATGGGATATATATACATATAGATATATACTGTGATCTGATGTGTGCTCTTCAGAGTTTAATGCTTTATTTAGACTGAATTAACTTGCTTCACAGGGCTTTGTTTATCCATTTTAATAAATCATCTCTTTCAGCTAAATCTTGCCTTGAGAGTTGATCATATCCAGAGCTTCTAAGAGCACAGCAGATATAAATATTTGCTTTTACAAGGGGAAAACACTCCTGAGAATGCTTTAGCAACTGACTGGGTTTGTCTAGAAGAGGGAAGCTGGTAATTTGCTGAGTGCTTAATAAGAAGTGAAGAAGCAGAAAAGTGGAGCTGCCTTTGGTCACTGACCTACAGGCCAGTGTCCCACAGGTGGGTAAAGCCTGTGACCTGGCTTCCTCTGCTCCCAGCTGAGGATGAAGCCTGATTGTGGATGAAGCTGATGCTTTAACATGAAGGGAACACAGCACAACACTGGAGTCCTTTGTTGATGGGCAGAGGCAGCAAATTCAAATAATTTGACCTTTTTAATTTTTCTCCTCCTCAGAGATCCAGATAAGCATTCTTGGCATTATAAATGACTAAAGTAGTGTATTCCTTCCTTCCTTCCTTGCTTCCTTACTTCCTTGCTTCCTTCCTTGCTTCCTTCCTTCCTGCCTTCCTTCCTGCCTTCCTTCCTTGGTTCCTTGGTTCCTTCCTTCCTTCCTTCCTTCCTTCCTTCCTTCCTGCCTTCCTTCCTTGGTTCCTTCCTTCCTTCCTTGCTTCCTTACTTCCTTGCTTCCTTCCTTCCTGCCTTCCTGCCTTCCTTCCTGCCTTCCTGCCTTCCTGCCTTCCTTCCTGCCTTCCTTCTTCCCTGCCTGCTTTGCCTGCCTTGCCTGCCTTGCCTGCCTGCCTGCCTTGCTCTCCCCTGCACTGATACGTCACAACTTGTGGACGCTTTTGGAAAGGGGCCCCGGCTCTTCAGTAACTTCCCTTTGTACTCAAACCAGATCTGAATTCCTAAATAGTTTTAAGGATCTAGGTTGATAGTGTATTGCATTAAAAAAAAAGAGATAATCTTCAAAATAAAATCCTCTGGAATTGCTCTTAGTTAATGAGCTTTTCCAGCCATGGAGGATGGTCATCTAATAGGTGGCAGATAATCTTCAGGAGAATGAGGACAGCCTAGATTTCAAGAATAGCACAGTTGTATGTAAATGCAAGGAACCAGGAGCTTTTTTTAGCTTGAAAGAGCGAAGTTCATCAGGTAACAGGGCAGCTCAAAGCTCAGGAGTCCAGACTAGCAGAGAGCTCGAGAGGGGGCATAGCAGCAGTGCCAGGTGGGTGCTGCCAGCCCCATACTGCATAGGCATGGGGTTTTGGGGTATTAAATTGTGACGGTTAATGTGTGCCTGTTTCTTGGGAGCACACAGTCTTTGTCAAACTGATGTAATTTATTAACCCCCCCTTTCAGTGATGCTGTCCCTCCCCTCATGTATCAACTGGATTTTCAAAGCCACTGAGCATTTTGGGCTGTGCCAATGCCACTTAGGCCTTTAGCAAATGAGGGATTATCTGTGCATGATAGTTTTTGGACAAGGTGCTGCTGAGTATTTCTAACTTTACACTTTTGGTCTTTCTGCAGAGGCTTTGCTTGTTATGATATATCTGCCAGGTTCAAGGCTGTGTGGCTTTCGGCTTCCTGAAAAACAAGCCTTAGTGTGCTGGAAGCTTCCGTGCACAGCTCTGGTGGTTTTTGGGCCAACATGTTGTCATGCTGGGGCATTTCAGGTGTTGCAGGGACCTTAAGGAGCCCCCCATGTCTGCTGGGGAACATGGATGTGAAGGATGCTGTGCTCTTACCATCACACAAGTTAGGGCCAAGTGTGTGTGATGTGAGCCTTGGCTTTGCAATGGAGGTTAACACCAGTTCATCCCATGGTAACACTGGGTGAGTTTTGCCAAGGACTTTTTGGAGAAAAAATGGAGAAAAAAGAGATATTTTACAGAAGAAAATTGTAGTAGCAATAGACATGATCAGATTTAATTATTTTTGTAAGTGACAGTGACAGTGTGCCAGACTGGCTCTGGCAGCACAGCTGTCTGGAGGAGCCCAGCAAAAATCTTCCTCCTTGGCCAAGGAAGGGAACCAGGGAAACTGCAGGTGACTCCAGGGAAACTGGGAGCCACTGATACTCACCCCGAGCTTTAGGTGGTGTCACCTTCATTCAGTTCTGGAGACACAAAAGCAAATGGCAGCACGTGTGCCCCACTTCCGTGTGCAGTGGGCACAGAGAGAGGAATCAGCAGGGCCAGATGGCAATGGAGCAAGATTTTACAGACTTGTAGCTCCATCCCTCAAGCTCAGTGGGTTTGTCAGAAATGGTTAATCATACTCCAACTGGGCTAAGCAGAAAAAAAAATCACTTCTTTTTCCTTTTTCAATCACGTGCCTCAAAGTGTACTGGACTTCTGGAGCTCATATGAAAAATCAAAAGGTTTTGGAAGCTGCATTTGCATTTATTGCTCAGATTTGTACCAACTCTGACTTTCCTAGAAAATGTGATCTGACACCTTTCTGTTGTGCTGGTGAAGGGTCCATCAGAGGGGAGCATCACCTGAGAGACTCTCTTTTCCCCTGTTTGTTGCCCATCTGTTCCAATTCCAGCACTGCATTAAAACTGGGGTGCATTGCAGGGATGCAGAGATGCTCTGCAGTGAGAACCAAATTTTGAAGAGTTGCTTCCAGCAGCAAAACCATTGTGTGAACAGAGGCACTGTGCCTGTGATTTTAGTAGAAAAATTGCATGTGCAGAGTGCTGCAATTCTGCTGCAAGGAGTCTCTAAATTTGTTCTGCTACCCCTGGGGAGAGGCAGCAAGCAGGGAAAGGGGAAAGGCTGGGGATTAGTTTTTTACCATTTGCTGAGCAATCCAAGCTCTTGCTGCACAAGAGCAGCTCAGCTGTACCAGAGCTGACAGAGATTTGTTGTGCTTTTAATCACTGACAATGAATTAAACTGTACATATTAAATTCCAATTATATAATAACCTGTAGTTACAGTGTCATATTTGTCGCTGTAAGCAATACCTCTATCCAGCTTAGCAGGTCTGTTTTGAAAAACATGAACTTCTAAGAAAAGGCTGTTATTTATACATTTCAGGTTGACAGTCTCCCCCAGTATGCCAGAGGCCCAGCAGGGATTTCAGCTGAGCCATGCTGGCTTTTACCAGGTGAAGATTTCAAGACAATCTGGAAATGTTCAAAAGCTGTGTGGATATGGCTCTTGGGAATATCTTTTAATGATGAACATGGTGGTGTTGGGTTGTTCTTGCTCAATGATTTTAGAGTTTCTTTCCAACCTTAATGAATCCATGATGTGGCTTTTTTAACAACAAATAATGGGTCCAGGTGTTACCACACCAGGTTACCAATCCTGGGGAAGGTGTGTGGGGTGCAGGAGATGCTCCTCCACCAGCTTTCCCTGCCCACCAAAACCATGTCAATGATGGAGCTGAGCTGGTTCTTGTGCTTTTTTTGCAAGATCGGCTCAGTAAAAAACACGTTTTCTACTCATGATTAACCAACACTCCTTAAGAGCAAAAAACATACACAAGACTCTTCCATTTGGATGAATATTTCCATTTATTCCAACTGGAAAAAACATTTTTTAAATATATTTAAGTATCATTTCTTTTTTTTTCTTTTTAAAGGAATAATAACTATCACATTGTCCTTTACAAACAACAAAAAAATTTCCTAGCAATAGTCTGTGGTATGGAGACATCCATCTTCCAGATTTTTCTGCATCTGCTGCTTTGAGTAGGCATGGGGGGGTGCCCTGTGTGTGCCCAGGGCTGCCAGTGCCATCCCTGCAGCGGGATCCACATTCCCAGGGTGCAGGGAGGGGCTTGGCCCCAGGGTGCAGGGACACCCTGAGGTGCCAGCAGCACATGGGGTGAGGGCAATGCAGCTTGTTAAGCTCTCAGCCCTCCTGTGGCTCAAAGCCCAGCCTTATCTTAACCCCCACAGGTACTTTGGGTGCCAAGAGCCCCTTCTGCAAACTTGCTCCTTTCTGGGAAGTACTGGGACAACCTGGCCTTGGCTTGCAGCTGGGACACACTGGGATGGCAGAACCCCAATGGATTAAAGCATACAGAGAACAAACTCACATCCACCAGAATACAACACAGCTGAGCCCTATGTAGGGGCCCTCTGCCACGGTGAGGAGCTGTCCTGGCCCTGGGGCTGAGCCCCCAGGGGACAAGCCCTGGCCACAAACAGCCCCAGAGGGGCGAGGGCATCTTGCCGGGCAGGAGGGGCCCGTGGGGAGCAGTTTGCAGGTGTTCTCATACGTCTTAGGCAGGAGGCAATACTGTGACTTCCACTTTGTAATGAACAGCAGTTAACATAACCCAGGAGACTAGAGCACCATAAGACAAGTCTATATTCAAAACAACGTCATGCTGACATCACACAATTGCACCATTTACACTTTATTTACTCCAAATAATAGTTCAATGTTTAGTAACTTTAGCGTTCTCTACAGAGGTGTGAAATTCCTTCTCCAGCTTTGGTAATTTACAATGTTGCAGACATTTGGTACTTCTGGTCTTTCCTATTTAATAAGAATTTTTAAAAAAAGTCCTTTTTGCAGCTGTCAGGGGTTCCTGTATCTGACTGATGGAGTGTACCTGCAAATCACAGGCTTCAAAATGCCACTGAGGCTTGTCAAGATTTAATGAATCAAAAAACATTCTGTTTATTGACCAGGATCAAAACATGAAGAGAAAAAAAGGGTTAAAACAAAAAGAACTCTCAAAATCAATGAAAACTCAGACTCTCACTGATAAACTTAAGGAGTTTGATGATGAAATGGAAAGGGGGGTCCAAAGCACTGTTTGGTTAGCTCTGACTGAAAACAATTCTGAATGTGCATGCATTTTCCCAGTGACTCCTAAGATATAGAAATTCCTCTGATATTACAAAATACAAAAATATTTTCTCCAAACTCTCATTTACATCGCATTTACAACAATCATGGAAATAACTTAGGCTCTCACACTGTCCAAGAGACAAATCACCTACCAACATGGCTAATGGAAAACAAAAATGTGGTGGAAAGCAAAAGCTACCAGCAAACTGATGCTGAGAGTCAACAGTGGCAACCAAAATGTATGGACAAACAGAGCTCGAGGGGGTGGCAGTATCTGGGAGAAGGAAGAGAAACTACTGGGTAAATATTACAGGCTAAAGTGAACTTTTAAAATTTTTATCTCCAAAGTAAGATGTGCAAAATATATTCACCGTGCCCAGGATTATGACTATTTATAGAAGCCGGTCTACAATCTTCTCACAAATCCCTACTCTTCAGGCCATTCTTTTGTTACAATAAAAGCACTTACATGATCTAAAACAGTGCAAGATCGTGAGTTAATTTACATTCTCCCAAGGTGCCTGGCAAGGATGCCATTAGGATATGATACAGTTCTTGCTCTTCTGCCTTTTCCGGCTGTGCAACTGTCCCCTGGCCCCCACTGTGGAAGACTTGGGCATGCTGTACGAGCCATACTTGTGCAGCAGCTCCTCGCTGGTCACGTACCGGAGGCGGGCAGGCTGCGGGATCGGCTCCCCGAGGAAATAGCCCTCATTGTCGGACTCCGAAGAGGAGGAGCAGGTGGAGCACCAGTCGTATTCGGCAAAGTAGGGCCCCCATCTCTCGCCCAAGTGGTTCTGCAAGGCAAGATCCGACACCGTCCGGGGACAGTGGCCGTAGACATCCCTGCAGGGACCCTGCTCCATCGTCTCCCTGCAGCTCCTCTGGTGCATGAAGGGGTCATAGTCGTCCCTGGCTCGGAGCGAGGGTCTCTCCTTCAGGCGGTAGCACTGCTCGCTGGCCAGGTGCAGGGCGTTGTCTGAGCGGGAGCGCCGGGAGCGCCGGGGCCGGTGCGGGCGGTAGTGCCGGTCATCATCCCGGAGTACGGTTCTGCGGCGCGTGCGCTCGCTCATGGGGGTGTGCCTGGGGATCTCCTGTGCCCCCAGCTTGCTCCCGGGCACCCCACTGCCGTAGTCGAAGCTCTGGTGCATCCGCCCGTGTGACGGCCGCTCTTGGTAGCCCAGAGGGCTGGCAAGGTCGTGCAGGCCGGGCTCCATGTCCTGGTACTGCTGCACCGACAGCAGGCTGCGCACGGACTCGGCGCTGCGGAACTGCATGGAGGAGTTCAGGGTGCCCATGTTGCTCATCTTCTCTGAGACATTCATGCCCGAGTCTTTGCTTAGGTCAGGCATGGAGAACCTGGAGAGGTGCTCCTGGCGCTTGGCTCCACCGTCTGCTGAGAGGCCTTTGCAGGAAAAGGGCAAAGAGGGAAAAAAAAAATAAAATTAAAAAGAGAATTTTCTGTCAGCGAAGATGGAGGGTGGAGGCTGTTTTTGGCCCATGACTTTTGCTTTAAAAAGTAACTCAGTGCTATCGATCCTGTCCTGAAGAGCCCTTTGTAAGAGGAGGACTTTTACTTTTTTTTAAAGAGCAGGCAGTTCCTCCTTTGGGGAAATCACACCAATTTAAGGTGTTTTGAGTAGGACTCCAAGCTGCTTTTCACGACTTCCTTTCCCATATGTCTACACTGTCTGCGACTTGATAGGAATAACCAACGATGCCAGGGAGAAATCATGCGTCAGAGGTAACCTGAGGCCTCCTGCATGCCGAGCTAACTAGGGTGCCATGATCCAGCACTCATACCTTCTGCAATGACAGCACATTTTGGAGGACTAAACATCGTCAGTGGCAGATGAAGACGGGGCCACTGACTTTAATTCAGGTTTGTCACTATGCTGCACCTCACAGGTCCCCTGAATGACACCCATGGAGAGACCAAAGTTACAGCTGGGTTTCCCAGGAAGCAAGGAAACATCTGAGCACCAGAGGGTCGGCTGGAGCTCCCTGTGAGCAGCGCAACAGTGGGAGAGCCAGACAATTCCTGCAGATATGCAGGGAGTTGTACATGGGCAGGAGCCAGAAACGTCAGCTCCACCTTGATGGGCTGCCCTGCTTGGGAAGGTGACCCTTTAGGTCTCCCCAATGTGCCAACAAGCCCTGAGCTCCTGCAAGGTGCTTTCCTTCAGCCCAGGAAGCCTTCATCTGGCAGCAGGGAAGAAGTGGAGTGTCTGCTCAGCACCTGCCTGTCAACAAGAAACTCAATGCACCCCATGGTGCCCTGGTCCTTGGCTTGTTTTATGGGTGTTTCTTGACTATTTTCTGACTATCTCCCCGCTGGCTTGACAACTGGCAGCAGTCAGTGGTCGCACTGCAAGCTCAGGACAAGATGTTTCGCAAGCTCTTTCAAAGGAAATCTGTTCCATCCCAAATCAAATGTGAAATGTTTGCTTTGGCACCCTTCTCCCTGTCCCTCTCCGACAACAATCCAGTGCAGACCCAGTGCAGAGAACTGTGCACTGTCAACAGAAATTCCAACATGACGCACAGCCTTTATGCAATCAGCAACAATTTATGACTGAAAATTAATTACAAAAAATAACCACCCATACCACAATTCAAGAATAAAGCCCTTTTTCCTTTAAAAAAAGCTGCTTGCATTTCATGAAGAGCTCAGCTCCTTTGGCATTAGCTATTGGTGCTAAACCTGAGCAAGAACAAGGGTTGCTGTCACTAACCCCATTCATGAGCTGCTTCAGGGTTTCCTTGGGCTCAGCCTTGAAAAGATCAACAGATTCTGCAAACCTGGGCAAAGTTTTCCAAACCCTGCTCTCTGTAGCATCAGGGAGATCTTTAGTCACTACTGGCCCTCACATGGTTTGTTTTTTCTCCCTGCAAAACCTGGACTCCCTGAGTCCCAGCTTCTTAGTTTTTCTGCTGTTAATGGGGATGTTTCTGGAGTTTATGATTACAGAGGAAGGTAAAGCGAAGGTGATCCCTGAACGCCACAGGAAGAGGGAGAGGCTGGGTTAAAAAGAAAGAAAAGCCATGGGTTTTTTTTGAAGAGGACACACTTTTCAAGTCAACTTCATGCTTTCTTTCTTCCTCCCTAAGTCAAGCTGACTTTGAGTGAGCAAGCCCACACCCACCCACTGCCCTTTGGAAGAAGCCCTAGATGGGCTTCCTGTCCCCTCTGAAGACCTGCCTACCCACACTCCACACTCCCATCCATGTTTCTCCTCCTCACTGGAGCTGCGATTTTCTGCCTGTGAACCCAGTGAAGGCATCTATCATATCAGGCACTGCTCCCCATGTCCTTCCTGTGCCACTGTGGAGGAGCCCAGCAGCCTCTGCAGAGGGAAAAACAACTTGGTAACAATGCACAAAGACTTCCTGAAAAGCTGGAGCGACAGCAGGACTGCCGGCAGAGCTGATCACAATGAGAATCATGGCTGTTGACAGCCCAATGTGGCCTTAATCACATCTGTCAGACAATAGCTGACACCAAGGAAAATGAGCCCTTGGTGACATTTATGCAGCATTTCATTAAGGGAGCCAGTGCAGCTCCGCAGTAAGAACGAGCAACGGCAGTGCTGTGCAGAAATACAGCTCCAACACCACAGGATGCTTCTGTGGCATCAACAGATTGATTTTGGCAGCATCATTATAAAGGGGCTGACCTTGCCTCACTCACAAGGGTGTGGCATGAGCTGGTGCTTTGCTCCCAGTGCCAGCCATATCAGACGGTACGTGTGGGTCTCAGCTGCCCCTTACAGCCATCTCCCTCCTGTGGTCCTGCATCCAGCAAGAATGAGTGTCTGGGCACAGGCTCTGAAGACATGGCAAGAGTGAAACAGTATTTTTGAATTAAGACATATCTGCATACTTCACATCACAGGCAGGAATGATGTGGCCAAGATCAAGCAGGATGACCAGGCGGGAAACCTGTTTCTTTCTGTGTACAGTAAAACAAGCTGTGGTAAGTGAGGTGCTCCAGCTTGGGAAGGGCAGAGCCAAAGCTTCATGAGTTTAGTTTGTGCAGGACAGGGGTCTCCAGCCCCTCACACACCTCCAGCAGACAACCATGAATGCTTTAGTCTCTTCCCCTTAGAAGGCAGCACGGGGCAGTGAGTTCAGACAAGGATCCTGTGACCATGTGAATGGCCCATGCTTGGAGTGCAAGGTTTAATCAGTCATGCGGATGTTTCTGGCTGATCATTCAGACAGCTTGATTATAATTAAGCACAAACATTCTGAGATCTTGAGTTGCTGGGAAAATGCTGATTGTAAGAGGAATCCAGCAATGAACATGTCCATCACCACTGCCAGCACAGAGAAGCTGGGGTGTGATGGAGCCCATGCTCAGGTGGCTCTGATGCAAAACCAGTTCAACATCCAATGGCTTCATCTCCCCATACGACAGAGTGGAAAAGGCTCCATGCTGAAGGCAAAATGTGTCTTGCCAGGTAGACTGGGCAGGCTGCACATGCACATGCACATGCACAAGCCTTTTTTTTTCTGGGAGCCACACTTGGAAGTGACCCAGCAAGCCGTGCAGCTGGGAGAGAGCAACTTTATTTTATCTGCTCATGGTGACAGCAGAGGATTTATTCCACTTGCTCAGGAGCAAAGCTGTGCTTTTCCAGCTGAAGGCACTGAGAGCTCTGCATGGCTCTTACAGTGCCTACAGCAGGTTCCAGGTCCAGGATGCAATCTATAATCCTTGCAGAACACAGAGGTGTCTCCAGGCTGAATTTTACATTTATGCCAAGGCATCATGTGCAGGGCTAGGCCCAGATTAGTCTTTCTAAGGTCTCAAAATGTCCCTCTCTATGGCTCTCTGTGGAGCCACAAGACTTCAGGAGGCACAGTGGGAACAAGCCAGAAGTGCTCCAGTCTGACCGCAGTGAGATCAGGGGATAGCAATAACCATTTGTCTGAAAAAATTTCATCTAGAAAACATAACCTGGGAATAAAGTTTGAAAGAGCAGAGGTTGTTTAGTCTAGAGGAGAGAAAGCTGAAGGGGATATAGTAACAACCTTAAAAGGCAGAAAAAAATGCTTGCAAAGAGGAGGGAACATATTATTCTCCAGGTCTGCTGACTCCTGCAAATGAAAGTTTCAGACTGGGGAAGAAAACTCTTCCTGTGTAATCACAGCAGAAGGTGACTGGGGCAGGTTCTAGCACTGGAGGGTTTCCTTGGCACCCAAAGGCAGTGGGTGTCCAGGCACATACGGGGTGTCTCCAGATTCCTGGTCCCATACTGCCCTGGATGGGGTGAAGGTGGTCCCAACCTTTGTCTCCTGAGGCCCCATCTTCTTCAGTTACCAGTATTTATGTACAGCTGTTGCAGCTCCCACTTAATGAAGTGTTTCACCTGGGAACACAGCTAATAACCCAAGAGAGCCGCAGTTTGGAAGAGCACATGAGGTGAGACCCCACCATGCAGCCCTTTCTCCTAATGAAGAAATGTGAGAATCTGTTTCCCAAGGCCATCCAAGGGAGCAGGAGCCCTGCTCTGGCCTGTGGCGCGGGTGGTTGTTACCAGATCACCAAGACCATCCCAAGGGTGCAAACCCAGGTATAACATGCTGACCCCACCAAAATTTACTTCTGCACAATGCTCTGAGACACGATGCTCTGGGCACATTCACTGTTGGCTGCCCCAGAGGCTCATGTCACTGCTGCCTCCAGCATGGTGCTTCAGCTGGTGGCCGTCCTGGAGCCAGACTGGGGCCAGCACCACAGCACACCTACGTCTACACACAGCAGGTTTTTCTGCTGCTGCTCTCCACTGCATGAGGCTGCCAGGCTCAATATTTCACCCTGGAGCCATGGAAACACACGCTTTTCCGATGAGCACAAGGGAAAGCTGCAGCAGCTTGGCTGTGGGTGCTTGATATAGAACTGGAGCTAGCTACAGCACCAAGAAAACCAAGCAGGTTTCTGGTTAACATTGAGGTTTGCTAAGAACACCCCATATCATCCCCTCTGAAGTCCATCCCCACCCCTCCTGAGAACCATGTTTATCCCATAAATACTGCCAAGGGAAATAACACCCGAATAAACAAAACGACAGCACAAAGATACCCCTGCTGAACATCACCTCTACAACCTTGCCACAATAAAGCACTCAGAGGTGCTTCAATCCCACTGTGTGCTTTGCTAAACAGGGGCTGCAAGTTGCATTATGAATTATTAAAACACTCAGCAAATGACAGCAGAGAGGCTGCAGAGAGTGTGTGGGCTGGGTGTGAGGCTGGGAATGGAGCCCCCCATGAGGGGAAGCAACCTCCAGCCCCCATTAAATCAAACTCCCCGTGAAGCTGTGCTAACATGGGGTGAGCCAGCATCCCACTGCAGGAGAGCACCAGCCAGGGAATGCAAAATATCCTGACATAGGACATTGCAAACAAATAATAGGGCTGTGCTGACGCTTGTTTCTTGCCTTAGCATTTATCCCAGCAGACAGACACATCTGTGCGTCACAGCTGTCACCACAGAGCCCCACAGAGGTACCTGCCAGCACCAAAACCCAGCACCTAGCCCTGACAGCCAGTGTTTAAATGCAGCTACAGATGCACAGGAGGGTACAGCACAGCATCTTTTGTGTCCAGCCCCCTGTGCCAGAGCTTTCTCTCTCACACAGCATCAGGCATCCTCACCACCCCCCAAACAGGGTTTATTTCAAGGTCAATCTGTAGAACTTAAAGAAATATAAGAAGAAACAGCCTGCACAGAGCTTTGTTTATAGCTCAGCCCTGTCTCACTTCTGAGCGACCTCAGGGCATGCAGAAATAAAGCAGAACCTTTATGTAACTGGAAATTATGGAAAATAAACAATCTGGGGGAAGGCAGAGCCCCCACCAAGTGGGTCACAGTCCCACCAGCCTCCCATGGTGTGCCCCAAAGTGTGACCCATGTATGTCATTGGGTATTCCCCACCTAATCAGTCCTTTCTAGCTTGCTGGAAGAAGCCCCTATGTGGGTGCTGCTTGGAAAAGAGTCGTATTTTAACCCAGAAGCCCCTCTATAGCTCCTTTATCAGCACTCCCATTTCCTGCATCCTCCCCAGCTGATGACCAACAAGCCATGTTGGGGCTGATGCTTCCCCCAGTAACATCTTCCAGGAGTCCCTTTCGGTTCTCCCTCTGGTTTGCATTACCCCACTTGCTCTGCACTGTCCATGTGTGACACTGAAGGGGTGACGACATGCAAGAGGTTGGCCCCCGCAGCAGGCACACCAAACACCCATTGTTGAGTGGCAAAAGGCAAGTGAGGGAGAGAAGAAATGTTCCTGACAGTTTTACAGTGGTTTGGCATTGGGCCTATGGGGTGGGAAACCTTTATCTTCACATCGGTTTTGAAATTATCTGCCTTGTATTAGGAAATGTTATACCTGTACCTCAAAACTGCAAGAATTCCCCCCAGGGATCTGATCTTCCAACTTGGAAGCAGTTTTGTGCTGGCTGTGTCTGGGAGAAACAGAGTGATAAGAACATGGTGGAGAGCTGGGAGCCTCCTTTTTTCAGAGAAAAACTCAGGAACAGCCAATATGTCACTTTCTGGATTGTGTAACTCAGCTGGAGCACTTGAGGCAGCCGCCCTCTCCAGCCCAGGAGAGAGAGGAGCACAGGGGAGGGAGACCAGCATCCAGACCCCTCACTGCCATCCCTGAGGGTGTTCAGGAGCTGCTCCCAAACCCCCAGTGCTGGAGAGGCTGGGTTAATTAATGTCTCTCCAGAAAATACAACCCTGGCCCTTAGTCAGGGCTTATTCTTACCCTCACCTGCCCTGAAGCTTTTAGCTCCTCTGCAGGCAGAGGAAGAAAAGGGACTGGAGACAGATGATGCTGTCAGGTCACTCTGCAGCTCAGACATGCAGGGATCAGCCCTGTTCTCTCCACTTTCTGGTTATCTCACAGTTGTTGTCTCGGCCTGGAAAAACAAACTATGTGGGGCTTTTGGGCATCACACAACGAAGATGACAAGGAGCAGTGTGTGCCATACAAGTGAAATCACATTCCACCCTGTAACAGCACCAGTTTAACATGTTTATAAACTGGATTTATGCCTGTGACTGATGTTCCCCTCACCCAAACTCATTTTCTCAAGGAATCTTTAAAATCTGTTTCTCCTTTTGCATACAGCAGTGTCACCATTCAATGTGACTTCTACCTCAGAAAAGCTCCTGCTCTCTGCAAGCAACACACGAAGGGACTGTTCCCAGATAAGGACATTTAGCCTCCAGGTACTTTCTTAAGTGGGCTATTTGACCAGCTGTGTTTTGTGGAAATAACTGCTTGGAATCAGCAGAGATCAGCTCTTGATTTCTAATTCCACTGCCAGACACATGCAGTGACTGCAAAACCTTTCTGGAGGGAAACACAAACACAGGCAGCAGAGCTGATGGGCCAAGTATCTTTTGGAAGTGATTAACCTCTGGTAGGATCAGGCTTCTCATCATGAGCAAACCTTCCTGGACAAATTCCATCTTAGCATCGTCCCAACTGCTTAATGTAGGGAGCTACAAGGCAAACACTGCTCCAGGATCCACTGGTTTTTGTTCTTGTTACTGCCATTAAAAAAAAAGCCAACAACCCCAAACCCCCAAAAGTAAACAAAGGAAGCACGATGTAAGAGACATTATAAAAGAAAACTAGCAAAAATGAGCTCTCTCTTAGAAAACAGGCTGAGAAATACTGTTTCCTTTTTGCTTCCCCATCTAATAGCCATGTAATGTAGGAGGATACAGTTTCTAAGAAGCCTTAGCAGATTGGCGTCTGTTGTAGCCTTCAGCTGATGACAGAACAGGGATTTTCATACAGAAACACGGAAGGGGAGATGCCCTCCACCAGCAGGAGACACTGCCCTTTGCCACTGGATGTGCTTAAATCCCATCAGCATTTGTGGCAATTACACAAGCACAAACCAGAGGACAGCAGAGACACTCCCACCTAATTCTAACCCCAACACAGAGCACAAGCAGGGTCACAGCCACCTCTGCCACTCACATGTCTGCTGGTGCACTCCTGCCCATGGTGACAGCAGAGCACAACCCAGCACTGTGAGGGCACGTGCTCAGGATTAACACGGTGTCTCACCTCTTTACTAACTCATGAGGAATTGGCTTTAAAGCGATTAAATAGAGCCTTTTGGCAAGGTAGAAACCTGGGGTCTTGCAGGAGATTGGGATCATGTAGATCTTGACCCACATGATGGCTGACCCTGAAATATTACAGGGAACAACATCTGCTCACGGCAGGCAGCCTTCCGGCCAAAGGACAGGGATTACTGCTGCACAGCCCTGAGTTATCTGCATTACTGACTGTCTCCGGCTAATCAGCAGTTAAGTTGTAATAGAAACATCACAGCAAAATCCGCTGCCAGGGAGGTACCAGCTTTTAACATGTGCTCTCCAGGTCAGGGACTGTTTGCCCTTCAGCTCCCTATAAAAAACAGGCTGTTTTCTGTGATGCCATAAAACCTCAGATGGATGCAAGTGTTAATTATTTCACTTTACAAGGTGGAGCAACTGCGCAGCATTGGTAGCTCAAAGGGACTTTGTATGTGGATGCCTGGGAGCTTCTGGCAAAGCAGAACTGGAGGATGCAGGGTGGAGGACATGGGGTGATCCAGACGCCCGGGCTGTGGTTGGAGGGAGTTCCATGGGGAGCTTGATCAGCCACAGCAGGGAGCGCAAGGATGGGAAAAGCCAGACAGCAGGGTGCTGTGCCCTGACATCACCTCCCCAAAAACCTGTTCTCTCACAGACCTCATGCAGGTCACCAAATCTCCCTGTCCTCAAAACACTGCCAATTAAATGGGATGATAATTGTGTCCTCCATAATTGCAGACATGGCCCCGGGGGAACTGTCTGTTGCTGCTGCAGTGCCCCTAGCTCAGCTGAGCCAGCTCCCAGAGCAAGGGAAATTATTAGAATCTTGCACATTAATAAAAATATTATCACCTCACTCTGTAGAGGAACTATGAACACTCACTGCAAACCTCATCGCACTGAGCATCTGCTCCAGAGAGCAGGAGAGCAGCAAGCCATTAAGGCATTCAGTGTCCCTGAGGAAATTCAGACTCTGGCTCTGTATGGTGGACAGATGCCTTTGGGAGGCCTCCCTCCCAACATTCTAAAAAGGGGTTTCTAAAATGAAAGGCAGAACAATTTTCACTTCGATTTGAAGGCCTTGACATATCTTCTCTGTCTTGACCTATATCCCCAATAATATGTTACACTTCAGCTCCAAAGCATGCAACAACCTCTCCACTGCTCAGGGATTGCTCATCCAAGCTTGGTGTTGCTCAAGACTCTTTATACTCATGGGGTTTACACAACATAAGTTTTCAGGAACACAAGAGGCTTTAGAAATGTGGAGCTTTGCTTAGGGAAATGCTGTTTTGGAGAGCAATTCCCAATTCCCTCGTCATTTCTCATCTATTTTTCCTCTGTGTATATCTGAGACTGTTTAAGCAAAACCCTTCCCAGCTCATTAGCTTCTCCTCTCCCCCCTGTTACTCCACTTGCTGGATAGGGAGATCCTGGCTAAAACAGAGATCATTTCACGTCTTGGCATGGGGCTGGCAGCTTCCCTAAACAAACACACCAAATCCTGGGCGCAGATGAGGAGGCATGGGCGTAGCAGAGCAAACCTGTCCATCCAGGCAGGGCAGAGCCCAGAACTGGGATTCAGGGGGGCTCAGCTCTCTATGGGTTTGACAATCTTCGCCACCCATTGCCAGCATCCTGTGAGGGATCCTCAGGACCAGGCACAAACACCCCACAGGCCACTCCCTGCCAGCAGCAAGGCAGAAGGGCTCAATTTTGCATGGGTTCAGACACAGGACCTGCCCAAATCCAAGCAATGATTGTCTGGAATAGAGAAAATCCAGGCGAGCTGCTAAGAAAAAGCAAGGCAGTTTCTCTGGTGAGGAAACCAGGCTCAGTATTCTCTTTTCTGAGTAGTTTTGTGCTGAGGGACGTGGGAGCTGTGGTGGATGAGCGAAGCACAGCAGGCTGCAGGAAGGACAGAGCCTGCCCAGCGCCAGGTGCAGACCAGAGCTGCACACGGACACGTCGGTGCACACACACACCCATCCCTGCAGCCACGAGTGAAACCCAAACATGTTTGGGGTGAGAGGACTGAGAAATATGACCCTCGTGAGGGATGTGCTCATGAGAAACAAGCTCAGCCTGATGGGACAAGCATCTTGCCTGGATTTTCCCTGCAGTTTCTACTAAGGGGTTGGGGAAGAGGAATTAAAAAGCTGTGCATAGAGGGGGAGGAATTTCTTTCAACTAGGCACGTGCCTGAGGACTGAATAACACTCAAAAGGGGTTAACTGGGTCTATTCCAAAGCATATAAAAATATTTTTAGCCCACAAGGGCAGCTGACAGCAGTCGTTCCAGTGCTGAAGGCTGAAATCTGCCTCTGCACTAGCAGTTGGCCTTGATTTTCCCCCTCTCTTCATAAAAGGGAGGATTAAAGAGCTTGAAAACATTTCTTTTGAGCTGCACAGAAAGGCCAGCCATCTATAAAGCTCTGCATTTGGTAAACAAGCAAGCAAATGGAGAGGAACTGTCAGGCTTGTTGGGACCAGGCAGACACGTCTGTGTCACTGAGCAGTGGTTCCCAAGCTTCTGGTCACCCTCATACTGGGAAGACACAGGAACACAAGGGACTCAATTGCATGGAGGGCTTGCTGGAGTGGTCTCAGGGTGGCAGGAGCAGGGGTGACATACCTGTAGCATTGGAGAGCGCCAGGGACTCCATGGAGCCTCGTGGAGTCTGCTCGGTGGGCGTCAGGTCCTCTGTGAACTTGAGGGCATTGATGGGGTGACGGGTGCGGCACTGTGAAGTTGGCATCCCACCCTCCTCTTCCTCTTCATACTTGGGGACTTTCACACTTCCTCTAGTCTCTGGGAAGCTCTGGTTGGACATGTCACTGTAGCTCTCCTGCGAGCGGAGCCTCCCTGAATAGTAGTCCTCTCGGCAGTCTTGGATGAAGCTGCCACCGTGGCTCTTCATGGCCAGCGAGGAGCTCCTCTTTGGGTTGCTGAAGTGTTTTGCCCATAAATCCGACTGCGAGCCCGGGACCTGGGTGGGGTTATAAGAGGTTCTTATGTTGCACTGGCTGAGAAGCTGCAAGGGGGTTTGAGACTGGCTCTGCTCCATTTTGCCCCCATAGTGATAGAGCTCATCCCGGCTCCTCCACAAGTGATCCCTGTTGAGGCTCGGTGTCTGGCTGGCCAGGCTCAGCAGATCCATCTGCAGGGACAGCGGGTCCACGTCGGTGGAGAGGCGGTTGGAGGTGACCTGCAGCTGGTTGCAGGGGCTGCGCACCCCCTCCTCGCCCTTCCCCTTGTTCTTGCCGATCTTGGCGCTGCGGCGGGATTCCTTGGCTCGCGCGCTCTGGAAAGCCGAGTCGGAGGAGTCGGAGCCATTGGGGTCATCACCAATGCTGCAGGCCCTGGAGCAGAAGATCTGCCCCTGCTTGGGCAGGAAGGGCCGTCCCAGCAGTGACTTCTTGCACTGGGCGCAGCAGAAGCAGGTCTCGGTGGCGTGCCAGTGCTGGCCGTCGTACGTCATCTGGCCCTGGTCAATGCCTTGAGGGAGAAGATGCACAGTGTCAGGGTCATCTAACACTGCACTCAACACCTGCATCGAGGTCAGGCTGGACGGGCTTTTGAGCAACCTGGTCTAGTGCAAAGTGTCCCTGCCGATGGTGGGCGGTTGCAATGAGATGACCTTTAAGGTCCCTTCCAACTCAAACTATCCTATGACTCTATGATCCCCTATGAGTAACATGTACTCAGCCTTGCCCTTGAAAGCCCTTTTTGAGGGTTTCTCTGATGCATGAAGTTAATCCTATTTTTAATTCTTCCCAATTCTAATTTCAGGCCTTTGCTTGGGAGTTACTCAGTGTTGGGAAGGGCAGCAGAACCATGCCTCAAGCTATTTTGTATTGAATGTGGATACTTCCGATCATAAAGCAAAGGAATGCAAGAAGTTCTCCATAAAGTCCTTGAAGTAAAAGCAATAGGCTGCTTATTAAAAAAAAAAAAAAAAGCGCCTTTAACCAAACTATAATGAGGAATTTGTGCTGCTGTTTAAGTATGTAACAGAGCAGATGACACCCCTGTCCCTTGCTGCTACTGTGGTAACTTTATTTTGGCTTCTGGGGCCTCTTCTCCAAAAGAGAATGGAAAGAGCTGGCCCCAGGGGACAAGCACACACCCTTGCCTTGCACCCAGCCACATTTCCTGGGGCCTTCACCAGGCCCCCCTTGGGTTCAGTAAAGGAATTGACACAGACAGTCCGTCTCCCGCTAGCCAAACCCCAGGGAGCAATGTCTGCACAGAGCTCTCAGTCAGAGCCGTGAGCAAAGCTCCCGAGGTTTCAATTATAATGTTTGCACACTTGTTTAAGCTGCTGTTCCTGGCCAAAGCCCTTGCTGCCCTCCTTCCCTGAGAAACTGCCACACACAGTGTGGGCTGGCTGGCACAGCACGTGCTGCACCCACATGTGTGCAGCATGTGCCTGCACACCCGCTGTGGGGCTAAGTGCTGCCAGGTAACTTACAAATGAACAGTATGTTAATGGTCTGTTTTATTCCAAGCTAAATTAGGTTTAGTATAATAGGTTTTTTCCCTCCCCTTATAGTGAGCAAAGTGCTTTTATACAGATGGGACTACTACACTTGTGGGCAAAAGAGAGACAAGAAGGTGGGTGGGATTTTATCAGCTCCTTTTCCACTGCCCAAAGCTATCTTGCAGAGTGCTGCCTCTTTACTACATCCTCACCTATCCAACCCAAGCCTTACAAGACTTCATCACATACCTCTGATTTATGTAGCTCGTCAGTACAGTGCTCAGTCCACTACTATGAGTAACTTGCAGCAAAATGGTTGCGGTCCCTCCTTTGCTAGAAATTTGCAAATATGCACCAAACCAGACATTTTACCCTGAAAACCTGACAGTCAGCAGGCTCCAGCAGGCCAGATAGAGTGAAGGACAGCAGGTAGGGGAAGCACAGGAGAAGGGACCATGCAAGAAACATTATCAGCTGCTTCAGCTTTCTGCAGCTGAGCTTTTGGGAAGGATGTGCTGCAGGTCACAGTAGATGCATCCTCCAAGTGCTTCACTGAAACCCTGCATTTCCCCTCCCTTTGCCATCTGGCTGCTGCACAGGAGCAAAATGTTTTTTTTCCTCTGCAGCATATGAAGTATCTGAACATGTGAGCTCACCTCCATGGACAAAGCAAGGGCTGTCTTGCGTGCTCACTGTGCTCAGCCAAGTGGCAAAGGGGGCTGGGGAGAGCAGCAAGATGCTTCCCAGCCCACCCAGCTTGGGGACATCTAGCCCCCTGACTGAAGTGCATTTTAAATCACTGTTCTAGAAACATAAATTGACCCTGATGCATTATTTCTTTCTATCTGAGAACATTTATCTGCAAGTTGATTGAAAAAGGCTCAGAAACAATAATGATGCCTAATGAACAAGCATCTTTTCTAACAGTAGCTCATCAAATCATGTGATCCTTTGGCAAGCTTGGATGGGAAAAATCTGAGTCGGAGAGCCAGGCTGTTTACAGGAAAATGAGATTTAGAGGGAAAAAAGTGTGCCAGAGAAATTTTATTATGCCAGAGAAGGCTTTCACTAGCTGCCACTGCTCCTCTGAGGCTGCCCTCTGATAATCCTCCCCTCTCTGACTACAAAAAAGGGACAAACAGCAGTTTAACCAAATAAATCACCATGTTACCTCCTTGGTGGAATGGAAGAGAGGCACAAACACATTTGGTTGCCCCAGCCATGCACAGTCCTACCCGCAGCCCCACAGTATCATCAAAGACTTAATGCAACAGCTCTTGTGAGAAGCAAGTTCCCCAGGAGGCTGCGCCCTCCAGCACGTACCGATGTGCTGGGCGCAGGTGTCACAGTACTCGGCGTACAGGGACTCAAAGCAGCTGCAGCAGTAGGGCCTCCCATCCTTCATGATGTAGCGCTGCCCCCCCAGGACCGTCTCACACTCAAAGCAGCAGAAATGCTTCATGTGCCAGTGCCGCCCTTCGGCCTCAGTGCACTCGTCAGCAAAAATGATCTGGGGGAAGAAACACAAACGTGGAGCAGAGTTGGTCAGAAAAGGGATCCAGGGTGCAGACATCTCTGTGTCTCCTGCTCATGCACGGCAGCTGTGACCCTTTGTTCATGCAACCTCCAAATTTTACAGCTAACTCCCCCAGTCCTGCATGGGAAACTCCCATAGTTTGGTTTGTGTCAGGGCACCCATCATTTCTTAGGAAAATCCATTAAAATGCAAATTCCTCAGAAGTGCATTCGTGCCCAGACTACAAAGTGTTAAGGCAGAGCTGCAGTAATGTGCTCATAAGCTCACCCATCAAACAGAGAGGTCGATCAGGGTAATAAACTCACTTATATACAACCTATCGATCTGGTGGACTTCTGAAGAACAGAGCAGCCGCTTACTGGAACACGTTTACCCACCTCTGAAACAGGGACCTGACCACAAAGCATGAGCAAAAACACAAGGAAAAGCGGCAGCTCACTAGAGAGGAGAAAAGATGGATCTACCTTGGCTCCTCATCTTGCTGCTACCCCAGCCTGGGTGCCTATAAACATGATTGTAGTCATTATACCAGTGGGGAAACTGAGGCACAGAGCGCTGTTAAGGATGAGCTGGAGAAGCAGCCATCTAAAATGTCTTAAGCAGATGCTTTCTTGCTGAATCTTCTTCTCATCCCCCACCTCATCTCAACTACCAAAGCCAAGCCAAGGGAGCCAGCAGCCCCAGATCCGCTCCCTGGTTCTCTGCACAGGCACAGGATACACCAAAAGCTTTTCCCCTGCAGATCCTCCTACCCCTAAATTACTGTTTCTCACAATAGGTACTTGATGTTTTATGGGAAGAAAAGCATGCTGAAGAATGAGCTGAGTGAAAGAATTAAATGAGAATTTGCAGGGATAAAAAGTACATGAAAAAAAATTACCCAGCCTAATCCACAAAGAATAGAGCCAGTTCAATGGTTAGGGGTTGTCTTTCACTGGTAACACTACAAATTTAATTGGACACATACATCAATGCTCTTTATATTTGAAGTGCAGATAGCCTTAGTTATTTACTATTACAAGCTTACAAGGATGGGACGGGGTATTTTATAGTACATACGGTTTTCCACACTATGGTTTTCATAACTTTAAAAACCAGAGCAATTTCCTTCACCAGCCTTTTAAACAGAGATTGACACTTGAGAAGTGCTCAGAGGCGACTCTGTACGGTTTTCTATCTTAGTTTTGTATTCTATTTGTTCAGCTTCCTCTAGCCTGTTAATCGCCTCTCTCAAAGCCTATTTCAGCTCAGCGTGTACTCAGACATGACTGACTTGTAAGAAATACAACACTCATCCCACCAGGGGCTTCTTCTGTAGAAATGGAGAAGGGAGGATCTACACCCAGTTGGGCTAAAATCACACAGCCAGGGGGCTGTGCTTCTACTGGAAACACTCATGGAAACCCTCCAGCTTCCTGCGTGTACATGAGGTCCTAACTCATAAAAGTACTAGGCAGAACTGCAACTAAGAATATCTGAAACTGCAGGAAAAGCTTGCTTGAACCCTTGGCAAAGCCAAGCCATCAGTCTGGTGCGTATGTCTCCATGAAAAAGTCAGGGAGGGAGGGCAAATGCCACCCAACCTGCCTGTGCCGCCCCAGTGGGCAGCAGCATCTCGTGGCAGATGCTGTCTCTCACCTCATCGCATGCGGCACAGCGGGGCTTGAGGCACTCAGCGTGGTGCCTGCCACAGTAGATCTTCCCATCCTGGTAGAAGTAGATTAGGTCAACCAGCAGCTCATTGCAGACACTGCAGATGAAGCAGGGAGGGTGCCAGCAGACGCCGTGTCCTGCTCGTGAGGCGAAGACAGCCATGTCCCCTCCATTGATCTGGCCACCACACTGTCAGAAAAGCTGGGATTAATGGAGGTGACCCCACTGCTACCCACCTCAAACAGGATGCTCTCAATCACTGGCCTGCATAATGCCAGGAGCGGAACTGACAACTCCATGTCAAATATCCTGAAAGGGGCCCTGACAGACCCCAGCACTTGCAACTGGCAGGGTCACAACGCAAACACTTGTTCCATGAGCGTCATTAAATCTTAGAATGGTGTGACTTGGAAGGGACCTGAAGATCATCCAGTTCTGATCCCCCTGCCGTGGGCAGGGACACCTTCCACTAGACCAGGCTCCTCAAAGCCTCATCCGATCTGGCCTGAACCCTCCCAGGGATGGAGTAGCCACAACTTCCCTAGGCAACCTGTGCCAGTGCTTCAACACCTGCACAGGGAACAATTTCTTTCTATAATCTACTCTAAACATGCCCTCTGTCAGTTTAAAGCCATTTCCTCTATCAATATAGGCCCTTGTAAAAAGTCCCTGTTCAGCTCTCATGTAGTCCTGTTAGGTACTGGAAAGGTTTTTAAAGCATCCCAGAACCTTCTCTTCTCCAAGATGAACAGCCTCAAGTCTCTCAGCCTGTCTTCACAGGAGACATGCTTCCCTTAACTTGGGTGATTGCAGGTACCAGTTCATCAGCCACTACTCACCTGCTCACAGATGGCTCCTGTCATGGTTACAGGGAATGGCCGAACATTGCCTCTCCCTAAATTTTCCCTCTTCCTCTGGTTGCTGAAGAGTTTGAGCTCCCTCTTCTCCTCCTCATCCAGTGAGTTGCAGTAGCGGACCTATAAAACATAAGTGATGCTCAGTGCCTGGGGTGTCCCTGGCTCGCCACCCAGTGAGGCACCATTCCGTGGGCCCTGCAAACCTCTGCCCTTGGCTGTGGGGAGGCTGGAGAAATAAAGGTATATGGGCTCCAGTCATCTGAGAGGAGGTGGAGATGAGAAAAAGGGGAAGAAGGATTGTTGCTCTTTGGGTGCTCAATTTGTAAAAAGGTCTTAAAAGTTGGGCTCTCAAGAGTCCCACCCAGACCAGCAACTGGACTGATAGTTTTCCTGCTTTCTCCATCAGCCTCCTGTAGCAGAGGTCTTCACAATATTCCATTGGCATTTCTAGAGCACAGACCCTTTTCTCTGCACAAATGACAGAGTTCCAGTGACTTGTGAACTATTCTTTCAGCACAGGACCAAGCCTGCTGATTTGCAAAACCTCTGCATTGCATGGTAATAAGGAAATAAATAAAATAAAAGGATACAAACAATGAATGATGCAATTTCCCTGAAGCTTATAAAACTCTGAGGTTTTCCTGACTATTTCCATCCTGCAGGCTTAGCTCTTGGCTGGTTGCATTTCAATGGGGAATACAACTGAAGAGCCAGGGAGGTCAAATGTAGCACCAGCTCCCAATCCACCCTCTGTTACTGGGAGAGCAAGCTCATGGCGCAGAGCAGGATAATTCACATGAGCAACCAGTACACCTTGGATGTTCAAAAAACTGAGCACGAAGGGAAACTGGATGCAAAATCTGCTAATTTGCAGAAAAGACACACAGACATGCATGTGCAACTTGCAGGAAAACAGGCCACAGTAGCACCATTTGTGTGTATTTATTCTTATGATTTTTTGCTGTCAGAGGCTGTGGGTTTCCAGCAGCTGCCAGGGAAACAGGCAGGCAGGTTGGGTGTATGGGAAGAAGTCCCTTCTTTCTGCCTGGAGCTCCCCCCACGCCAACAGTGCTGTGTCCATGGCACCCAGCCACATGCAGGCAAACTTGTAAAAATCTGACTGAGATCAAACAAGTTACCTGCATGTACTTCCCAGAGCGGCTTCTTCAGAAAGTAGCATGAAAATCTTTTTGTTTACACAGGGAAATTTTGTGGGTTACCAGAAGCCAATGTTCTCACTGGTGAGATCAGGACGTCAAAGACCAGACCCCTTTTGCTGCCTCACATCATTCCTGAGAGACGTAAGAAGGTTTATTTTGCTCTGACTGGTTTTGACTCAACCTGTGGCCTCGCAGGCTCTCCCAGCTCATGAGACTCAGCCCAGGTGAAGGCCCTCCCCAGCACACTCACTCCCACTCCAAGGTGAGTCGGAAGCAGCACCTGGGAAAAGGCTTTTGCAACTTTGGATCTGCCTTTAGATAATCTTAACAGCATTCCAAGCCACTTTTAACGGGGCCTTGGGCTCCACGGGCTGAGAAAATGCTTTTATTTCAGACAACGGAAGAAAAATTATTTTTAAAAATTTTAACTTTAGAAACAAACAACTCCCCACCTCCAACAATCAAAGCAGGGAGCAAATATAGCAGCTTAAATAGCAGCATGACTGAAATTCAAGTACATCCCCCTGAAAACCAAAAGGATTTGAGAAACAAAAGCCATGCTTCCCACAAGTAAACCCCAGGAGGAGCAGCCGTTCCCCACCGGCAGCCCTGCTGATGTCCAAAGACATTTTCGGGATACTGACCTCATTGTCATGTGGTGGCAGCTGGTGAAGAAGTTGCTTTATGCGCGATTTTTCTCCCGGGCTGTTGACATAGGGAACCTTGTCCTCGGGCAGGCAGCTGTAGTACTGGTGCACCTACGGAGCAAGAGAGGGGACTGCAGTGGTGTTCCCTGGCCGAGCCCATGTCCCTGTGCCCGGCCAGCAGCCACCCCCTGAGGCAGCAAGTGCTGGGTCTTCCTGAAGATTTTGAGCAGGGAAACACAGCCAGGAGCTGCTTCGGGTTTGTTTTCTTTTGTCCTCCAAGGCAGAGGGGTGGCAGCCCCGGCGAGGTGGGCACGTTACCGTTTGCTCTGTCAGCCTCCATAGCGTGAGCATTGTGCCGGCTGCGGGGATGTGTCGGCACCTGCCTCAGCAGGGAGGTTAAAAAGGCTGCGCCCCAGCCGTCTCCTTGTTGCTGGCTATCTCAGCCTCCACCTCCATCAAACCCCTCTGGGCTTTTTTCTGCTGCAATTTGTGGAAATAAACAGCAGATAATATCTGTTGGAAGGCTTAAGTTTTTCTCTTTCGTCTCAGAGCGTGTAATTAAAATCAGCTATTAAAAAGGCTGAGGAACAGCGTGCCCGACGCTGGGAGCGCAGTGCAGCCCGGAGAGGAAGCACACCCTAAACCCCAGCATCTCTGCTCCGACTGCCACACCTGGGATGTGCACTCAGGGGCCGGGCCAGCACCGGGAGGGGACTCCCTGGCTGAGGAGCCACTCCGTAATGGCCACAGTGACGTTGAACAGCTTGGGAAGAACCAGGAGAAGGTAAAGGTAAGGGAAAGCTCAGATGGGATTGGGATTTGCTGCAGCCCCAGATGTCTCCAGATGCTTGGGCAGAAGGAGAGGGCTGGCTTAAATCTGCTCCTGGCTAGAGAGATGCAGGCTGTTCTCTCAGTGCACACAGCATTCTGTCTTTGCCGTGGTGGGATTATCCCGAGATGCTCCCTCAGCTATCAGCAATTCATTTTGGAGTGGCTGCACTGCTTGCAGCTTTCACAGGGCTTTTCCCAAATAACACTTGCATTGCAGTGGTTTCTGATCAGCTTTATTCCTTGCTGTGTGCTTTGAACTTTGGCCTAGGAAGCACCTCCTGGGCCAGGTCTCTCCAGAGAAGCCCTCTCTGCCTGCACAGCCCACAGCATCTGCGGATGGATGACAAGCTGCTGTGGGTCACTGGGAGGAATGGGGACACAGGCTGGTCACACAGGGCAGGCTGGCAGGGGAGTTCACCCATGGGTTTGCAGGCTGATGGGGGTGGCTCATGCACACTTATCTTCTACGGGAAGAAATACCCTTTTATTCCAGAATAACTATCTAAACCTAGCTTTATTCAGGAATAATTGCTCTGCATACATCTCACTCCCTGCTCTCATTCAGAGCTACCTGCGAGCAAGAGCTGCTCCAGTGGTTTTCTCAATTTATGGTCTCAATTTATTTTCTCAAACCGCTGTCACCATCCACCTTTCCCCATCATCAGGTTTTCCAGAAAGGGAGATTTTAGCAGATTTCCACATGCAGGTCTGCAGTGCCGATGACAAGGGAACTGCTCGTATTGCAAAGCCAAGGAACGTGCTGAGCATATGCCACTGCAAAACCTTAAATTTGTTTTGCTAAGGCACAGCAGAAACAGACCCACCAGCTACGGAAACTGTCAAAGAAAGAATGGCTGTGAAGCATTTTGTTATGTTAAAAAGAAAACAAACATTAGAATACTTACTTTGCGTTTATAGAGCATCCTTCATCCAGGGACATCAAAACACATTAAAAAACACTGAAATTCTTATGATGTGCTGCACAAGGTAGCAAATACACACATTGCAAAGAACTAATCACAGCATCACGATGTTAAATGAGCTCCCTAAGTTCATGCAGCAAGTCTGTAGCAGAGTTTGCAGTTGAAAATTTCCTGGCAACGCCCCAGCAGCCACACCAGATCCTTTCCTGGGCTGCCGGGGTTCCATACGGCCACGCTGTGTGTGCCCAGCCCGCACACACTCCTGCTGGCTTCTCCTGCCAAATTCCCCACGTGCAGAGAGGCTGCTTGCTGTGCCCTGCACTCACATTGGTTAGCTTGTGTTTTGATTTCTTGCAATGAAGTTTTTTTGCCCACCCAGTCCTTGAAGTTGGTGGAGACCATAAATTACTTCTTTTTTGAAGAGCAGCCAAATTACTAAAGCAACAAGCCCCAAGACGCTCACCCTGGGCAAAAACCAAGGATGGAAGCTCTTCCTTCAGCTGCCTGGGTGCTGCCTTCCCGGAGCACAATCCAGCAGGATGTACGTGCCCAGCTCTGCTCCTGCTTCCGCAGGGAAGTTTTCCATTTAGTCTCAGCAGGACTGCAGGAACTGGTTCCCATCACACCAGCAACATAGCTTGGCAGGGATGGGCAATTTGGTTTGAGAAGCAAAACAAAATAAATACAACAGGCTCCAACCTGTGTTCTGTTGCCTGAAATAACCTGAAAGGGTTTGCTTTGGATCTGCATCAGCCAAGGGGACCTTCTACAGGAGTGCTCATGGAGTGGATGGAGCAGAGGCAGCTGCCAATCCTTGCCCAGTGTCTGTGGAACATCTCATGGGGAGAAAATCCTTGTGCCTGCCAATGGTTTTCTCCAGCCACCATCCCCTCCTGGGGAAAAACTTGAACCAGAGGGATGCACAGATCCTTTCAGCTGGGACATCACTTCTATCCCAAGAGATCCATCCAGAGGGCAGATGAAGAGCAGAACGACACCCCCTGCCCAGGCTGACACTGAGCCAGGCCTGTGCATATAACACTCTCATCCATCACCCGTTCCCATGGCATGAACCCAGCTCCTTGGATGGGAGATCCAAGACTGAGAAGGACAGGGTCACAGGCTGCCAGTGTCCCTGCCTCTGTGCCCAGCTGGCTACTGACAGCATTTCTGACCTGCTGTGGGAGCAGCTGGCAGCTGGGCTGGCACAGACTTGTGCGATGCTCAAAAATAAAGAACGAAAAGGGGATTCTTAGATCAATCTGGCTTTTCAGAGAAAAAGCCTGTGGAAAGTGTTAACTTGGTGGAAAACTAAGACTGCTCAGTCTGCACTTTGCTTTTGTACAAAAGGTCACTGTTTTATGCTAAAGTAGCTCCTCCTCCATCCAGTGCTGTGTTGCAGCACGCACAAGCCTTGTAGCTGGTGAGCCTTGCAGGGCCAGGGCCAGGGCCAGACCCCCCACGTGCCTGCTGCTGAGGGCTCCTCACTGCCCTTACAGGCTCTGCAACAGGAGTTGCACCCAGATAAGGATAACAGTGAGGGCAACGACCCCGGAGAGATAACATTCCCTCTTTAAACAGTGCAGTATCTGTAACTGTTTTATTATTAAATACTTCTGCTGTACAACACAGCAGCTCTGCATCCTCCTATTTCCCCTCGCAACAGATCTGCTCTGCCCGTGATTATCACAACAAGCATCATTAACACACAGGAGCCCCTTGTGGGGCTGGACTAGGTTTCATTCTCAGTTTCCTCCTTTGTCCCACTTCACTCTGACTTTTGCTCACGTCTGGATGAGAGAAATCCCAAAAAATCCCAGTGTGAAAACATCAGGCTGAGTTAAAATAAGGCTTCAGACAACATCACAAGGTCATAGATGTCATGGGGATAGTGTGGCCAGTGCACTGGACACAGGGATAGCTGTGGGTGCTAGGTGCCATGGGATACTGGAGGGCTAGGCAAGCTCCATCTTGCCCCAGGGAAGTTCCACTGGGATAGGGTCTGTGCTACCAGAACCTGGCACAGGAGATTCCCAAGGTGTTATTCTCACCTTCATAAGGAAAATGTCCAAACACCAAGTTTTACTAACAGAAACTGATATACATTCTGGAAATTAAGAGCTGCTTGATGCTAAAAGGGAGGAGGGAAAGAGAAGGAGGTCAAAATTAAAAAAGAAAGAAACCAGGAGAAAGGAAAAAACATAATGTAAAAACAGGGTAGAAAAAAGCCTTTAAACTGGAGCCAACTTTATTCAAAGGCACTGAGGAAAGTAATTACATTAGTTTACAAATGCCTTTGTGTTCTGTGGTTTTCTTAGGTTTGGGGTATGTTTCCAGTTTAACTTTGACAGTTTACAAACCTACCCTGGCCCTGCTAAATAAAGGCAGGACTGCAGCTTGTCCTGGCGGTCCCAGGGTGACCAAAGACAAAACCCACATGAGCACATCTACAAGCAAAGCCTTCCTAGAAGGAAAAGTTTGCAAACATCCTGTAAATTCAAACTATTGATGAAGGATCTCTTTGATCAATGAATTAAAGGAGGTGGAGGGGAAATATCATATTTCTTACGCCACAAATTGCTGTTGGGAAGTAGCATTTGGTTGTACTCACCCTGAGCACAACACCCCTTCCTAAAGCACCCATCAAACCGGGCTGTTTGGGATGACTGTATGGCTGGGATGGACTACAAAGGAGCACACAGTGTCCTGGCATGGGTGCCGACTTGCTCAGCCCTCACAGCTCCAGCACAGCCGGCTGGGCAATCCCTGCTGGCTCTCATGAAACCAAGCCAACTGCAGAACCAACTGCAAGGCTTTAGCAAAGAGCCCTGTGAGGGCAGGACGTGCAGGCCTGTGTGTAGTAGGGTGCCTGAACACAGATGTCCCCAAAACGATGACCTCGGTGAGTCAGCCACCACTCAGGCACACTGCAGTAAATCATCACACACAGAGGAGTCTGTTCAAAATACAGGCACACCAGCATTCCCCAATGTCCCCCCCTGCCCAGGACAGCATCATTCTCCTGGGAACATGCCAGGGTACCACAGCCCTGGCAGCCCATTCCATGACACCCAGGGAGGTCCTGTGGCAGCACAGGGAGCTGGTGGCACATTGATGTGTGCGTGTTCAATTGTGGCCCCTTGTCCTGGCTCACTGCTGCGTGCAAACTCCCACGGGGTTTGGCTGCTGAGGGAAGAAGGCAGCCAGTGGCTCTGACAAGCCTGTGCTGGCCTGGGCGAGCAGGGCTGCTCCTGTGGCTTGCCTGCTCCTCCCCAGCGCTGGCTTCTGAACAGCACACGTCAGGCTTTAATGATCCTTTACACTGAGCACTTAAAATTGACAGAGAAACAAACTTGATGCTTTTGTATGTCTCTCATTCCTGCTGGCCTCCCTTGGAAAAGCAAGGGGGGAAAAAAAATCTCAAACAAACCACAAGCAAATAACTTTCCCAATATGTCTGTGAAACATTGCAAGTGCTTGTACACGTTGACTCACACTCAAGCTCCACAGATGACAGCATGTGTGAGCCTGGAAAACGGGTTCAGTGTGCTTTGGCCCGAGTCTGGCACGTCCTCCTTTTCCAAGGCCGTTACGATACAAAGCACTGATTTATTTTTTGAAGCAAAACAATCCTTACAGCAGGGCCAGATGCTCTGAAATGAAGAGTGGGAACTGCTGGCTGGCTCTGCCAAGCACGGGGATGCAGGCAGGCACGCACCCTGGAGGGATCCAGAGTGGACCCTGAGAGCCCAAAGCCCCAGCTGGGAGCAGGCCTGCACCACCCCGGATCCGTGAGCGCCCATGCACCGGTGCACAGCAGTGGGAGGCAGATGCAACCCTGGCGCCGGGCAGTCCGGCATCCTGCAATGCTGGGTTTGCTCTTGGAAACCCGCTCTTAAGTCAGAGGGACAAAGGCAGGGGAACAAAGGAAAAATCATTTTTCTAAGAGCTATTTGTTCTGGCACGCTCTGCGGCTTTCCGCACGCTCCTCTCCCACGGCTAACGGCGGCCGAGGCGTCTGAGCGCTGCTGCTCCCCAGTCGAGAGCGACATCCATCCTGCCAAGCCTCCGGAGCAGCCCTCGGCCTGAAAGGGATCCTGCGGAAGCTCTGCTTCCTGCTGGCATCAAAGAGGAGCATTGGAATGAAGGCCCCACGTCCATACATTTTAAACTTGTGAAAGCCTATGACACGATCCTCCTTTTTCTAAGCAGAAGTTGAATTTGGATTAAACAGAGCCAGATCAGTGCTTTCAACAGCATTGAGAGTGGTCAATGCTGCGAGGTCCATGCAGGGCTCAGGGTCCCCCGGAGCACCAGGAATGATAATGATCATCTGCTGCACTGATTATCACACATCATTCCCCTGGGTATCCCACATAACATGCTTGTGGATCGTGGGTTTCTAAGGCATGGGGTAGCACACTTGCATAACACTGCAACACAGAAAAGCTGTAATTGCACGCTGGAATAAAGCTCCTGGAGAAGTTCCTATTGGGTAGTCCAGGGTTTTTCAGTTTTTTCCACTTCTTGCTTCTCACCTGTGCTGACCTCCACATATCTTCTTCAAATTTCAGAATTGAGCAAACCATGTTAGGCGAGTGGTTTTGTTTCTGTAACCCACCAAAACCAGCTGATTCCCTCCCTGATAACAAGATTGTTCAAGGATTAAGTAATTTTGACAGCTTCCATTGGCTCACCACAATCAGGGCAATACCCCAGGATAAGAAATGGGGCAAAAGCCCAGACACATGGTTTTGCCACAGGCTCTTTTGCAGCATGGGATGTGCTCACACTTCTCTATCCACTCTGTTCCAGGGCAGGGGAACAGCTCCGGGACCTCCTACCCCAGGCCAGCTGTCCCCAAGTCACGCAGCACTGGCATCACACGCAGGAAAAGCATTCCGTACCTCCATCCAACAGCTGGGAAGCATTCTGCACAGTCCGATGCCTGGAGGCTGGGCTTAGACAGCTCCAGCCTTGAAATAAGAGCCGCTAACTGCCGGGCTATTTAGATACTGAGAGAGTTCACTGGGGAGGTGATGGACTCACCGCTACCTCAAAGTGAAACTGGAGAGCTTTTCAAAACGTGCTGAAAGGCAGCTTTTGGGTAAAATACTCCAGCGTGCACATGTGTAAGGGGGCAAAATGAGAGGCAGCTGCAACTCCTGGCAGCAGGGTACATGAGTAACAGCTTCTCCTCAAGACCCTCAGCTTTCCATCCACCTTGCTCTGCTCTCAGGATCTACCAGGAAGGAAGAGCTCTTCATAGGCCTTTTGTCCTTCCTGTACCAGGCTGTAAATTAGCTTGTCTGCTCCCCACTACTACACAAGTTTGGGGCACAGGGTCGCTTTGGTCTGTTTTACTCCTTCCTTGCTGCATGCAGGACTTCAGTCTCTTGAGGAGTGAAACAGTTTGCCAAACTCAGAGGCTCAAGGAAGAACAAGATGGTACAATGACCTTGACACACAGGCACAAGTGAGACACACATCCCTCAGAGATGCCTGGCCCAGATAATGTGCTTTCCGCCTCACCAGAACGGTGAAAATCTTTATGTAAGGCCTAAATGCATGTTCAGTGTACGTTCATCACCGTTCTCTTTCCCTCACTTTGTGACCTGAACAGCAACTGATGAAACTTGGAGGTTTTATAACTCAAGCCCTTGCAACAGGTCTTGCAAAATATCCAGAAAAAGGATTAACATGTATGTCAGCCCCTGAGTAAATTCCCTGTGACAGCTGCAAGTTTCACACCACTGCAAAGCTCTTGAGGTCCAAGCTCTAACGGCTGCCTTAGAGAAAAATGGTCTCCCGAACCTTCACGCTGCTAATTTTAGCTCAGATGAGATTTTCGTAACTTTTTAAGGGACTCAACTAGAGCAACTGTGTTGACAACAAGACAGAATTAAGTTCTTACGGCAGGTTCTCAGATGTTGGCGTGCCAGAGCCATACAAAAAGCCACACTGAGGCTGAAGTAGAGTCCCATCTTTCATTTAATTGGAAATTTCTGCCCATAACCAGCTGCTCCTAATACTGAGACACAATAAAGATAGAAATCCTAAAAAATCCCTTGTATTCAGAAATTCAAAGTGGCATGTTATAACCCCTTTGGATTTCTCCAAACCACAGGCCCAAGGAATTCAAGGCTGCACATTCACATGTATTTACACACGCCTTGTCTAAAAATGTGAAAAACACATCACAAAAGGACTTATTTTCAAGCATCTGGGCTCAAACTTATGTCAGTGCAAGGAGGATCAGCTGTCAGACTGCCAGCCCCAGCAGACAAACTGGCTCCCAAAGATGTCTTCCTCTGGCTTTCAAGATGTCTTCCTGAACAGCCAGTCTCAGTCTGGGATTTTGCTTTGCTGAGGACACACATCTAAAGGTGTTTGCCCATGTCAAGACTTTGAGACATTTCTTTATCCAACCATGGAACTGCAGGCAGAAAAAAAAAGCGCGCGTTTCACAAAGCCCAGGTCCCCTGCTCCTGTACAGCCATCTCTGCCATTCCCATCTGCATCCCTATCTTCCAGAAGAGAAGTCCTTCTTCTGCCATAAGAAAACTTCTCATTGAAGTCCAATCCAAGTGGGATTAGACCCCACAGAAGCCTCCTGGTCATCCTGTGTAGCCGATTACCTACTACAAGAAACCTTATTTCCTTATCAGATTGCGATTTATGGAGCTCAGTCCTGGGTTTTTATCCATCACTCCCCTGGCTGCCAGGCTGTCACTGAGCCTTACACCTCTGATGGTTTCAAACCTCTTCCAATTTCCTGCCCGAGTGCATTTGGAGACAGTTGATGTCTACATTCTTGGGCTAAAGTTGGAGCTTGGACAACTGCTCCTCCCTCTCTAATGAACGGGGGAAGAATAATTCTAATGAACAGTTGTTCTAATGAACAATTTGCTAGGCTGGACAAACTAAGCTCTTGTAGGTTCCTCGATGAAATAACATTTCCGGCATCCTTCCAGTTTATACCCCTCTTTCTTAAGCAGATATATAATACATTTTAATTGGTTCACCAGAAAAAGTTTTATCATACCTTATGCAGGGGTGCTTTCAATTTTTAAATTACTATCCTAATCCCTGTGTTATAAATGTATTTAGAAATATACTGCATTTATGGCTTTTCAGTAAAGCCCTTTTTAGTCTTACACATTGATGACCTATAATATAAGAGAGAACTTCCGGCTCCACTCCTCATTACAATGTTTGGTTCAGCATCTGTCAACACTGGACCAATGCTTTTTTTGTCTTCAGTACTGGGCACTGAGTAACCAACATTATTTTCACTAGTGACAGGTACCACAGACCAGCTGATGCCTGAGTTAGTGTCCAGGACTACAGTGAGACCTTATAGGTTTGAGTCGATTCCCCTCTAGATGACAGTAATTTAAGCTTTGGATTAAAGAGACTCTTCAAATACTGAAATGACCTGTGGACACTGCCAAAAAACGATGTCATGTTTGCAGGCCAACTCCTCCCCACTGAAATCCTGTAAATTGCTGTGTTGAGTGAGACGTGAGCACTGTCTCCCAGGAATAGTGAGGTACAAAAGGCTGTCGTCCAAGTAAAATAAGAAAACTGCATTAGTCTTTCAGGGGAACACTTACCTCCCCAGTTCATATACTGCATAGAGATTTTAATAAAGTAGAATATTGCGGAAAAAGTTGTTTCATTTAATCTGCTTCACGTCCAAAAAAATACAACAGCAAATCAGCAGGAGGCAGAGAAAAATTCCCTGCCTGTTAATCTGTATTTTCAGCCCAGCCTGACAGCAGTACCCTCAGCCAGAGCAGAGCCCATCAGCTGCTCCATGGCAGGCACCAGCCTTGCAGAGGCTCCACATCACGTGCACACGCCTGACCCGTTGACCAAAAAGCCACACATCTGTCTGCAGATTACACGCCTCCAGTGAGTTGCTGCAGAGGCATCTCCTAACCCCATAGGAGCTAAGTGGCCCCTCCTGCATTTTGGGGCATCACCAGCCATGGGACAACCATTCTACGATTCCATGGAATTCAGGGTGCTGCTCTTCCCCCAGGGACAAACCCCAGGCCTGCAGTGTGGCTCTTGCACAGCCCAGGGAAGTCACACCTCGCTTTTGTCATCTTAGTGGCTCATCTAACATGTGAAAAGTCACGGAAGGGCTGGCAGATGAGCTCTGCTGGATGGATTTCAGGGCCTGTCTCTGGCTCTGCTTGTGGCTGCTCTTCATCTCCATGGTGATTAGAGACAGGTCTGAAGTGGCAAATTTGCTGAAAGGCCCGGCGATGCAGACTGAGGGGTGTACTGAGAAAACAAGCATTGGGACTGAGGAGCACCATGACCTCTGCAAGAAATAGATGCTGGAAGAACCTAAAAATATGTTAACCTGAGGAATGCATGAGATGTCAGTAGCTACTGATAGATCTAATGGACTTCTATTTCCTCCTGAACATCCCAAACTCCCTGATGCCACACTTAAAGAGCACCTAAGGGATGGATCAAAGAAACACACAGGTCTCCCGGAATATGTCACCACCCTGCAGAAAGTGTGTTTCACTCACTGCACACACCACCATGTACTCATTACAGACCATGTCTACCTGGTCAGGAGCCACCTGTCAGTAATACCTGTATTTCCACCCAAAGCTACAGGAACATGGGACAGGCGTGTGCTCCAGAAGCTGCTGACACACCTGGTCAGAAACCAGCAATGAGAGCAGGTGGCACCAGCTTGGGCATGGTCCTCCAACAGGACCCCCCAAACCCAACAGTTCATGTTGCCACAGCATGAAGGACCAGCAGAGCTACTTCAAAACCATCTGCATTTCTCCACACACCACATCCTGTACCTCCTGCAAGGCAAAAAGAGAGCCTCTGACATAAGGAAGGTGCCAGAAAACAAGGCTGCTGCCTGATTTGCACGGTTGGATGGCACCAAATGAAACACATGGTGCTGTGCAGTTTCAAGGGAGCACTGAGAAAGGCTTATCAAGACAAGGAAGAAAAAAAAGGAACAAGCTACCAAACAACTGGATTTTCTCTAATCAGACAGATAATATTTACAGCCTACGGGTGGTGCCAAAATATTTCAGGAAATTCCTAAGCCTGTCTGAATAAAAGCACAGGAAAACACAGTACTTAAGGACAGCAACTACGGCAGTAAGAATGAAAGCTTTCCACCCACTTCCAGCCTCCTTACACAGTTTAAAATTATTGCCATATCATATCATACTGCAATTATCAAGGCTAAGCTCATTTTGCCATCTCCACTGCAAATGAAGTTCTGAATTGAACATATAAAAAACCAGCATAAAAATGAAAGGAATCATGTAAACTGGAAGGAGCAGAATCAATGCATGCTCCACACAGCACACTGAGGTCTAATCCACCCCCCCCCAATCCTGCACCAAGAGACTTGAGCTTTATTTAAGCTATTCCTTCCAGTAAGGCATAAACAGCATGCATGGAAAACCCAAACCACAAAGCTTTTGGCCCATTTTTCAGAGTTATCCACCAGCTTTGACTGTCTGCCCTGCACTTACCACAGAGAGGAGCAGTCCAGGAGGGCAGAACACAAGCACTGAGCCTCTGGGAAACACTGGAGTCCCATTGCTTTTTTCCCAGTGAAACATTAGATACATCTTTTCCCTTGCACAACCACAAGAAATCCCATCCAGGAGGTATTTTGTTTCCCCCCTCTCAATTACCAATTACATTGACAGACGCAGAAAACCACAGGTCCTGCAAGGATCCTTTTTGTTCCATTTGAGCATTCAGATCAGACCTGTCCCTGCAAGCCTCTCTAGTGCACCCAGAAACAACCACATGCAACAAGTGCTTGCACCCCTAGAAGAAAATCAAGTAAACTATTTCCCAAGAACATGCAAAACCGATTATTTTCTGGTAGCTGGGTGGTGTCATCATTACCTGCTCAGGCTTCAGGCCAGGGGGGACCCAGGCATACTCCTCCAAAGCACAGCCTGAGTCGTCGTCAGAAGTTGAATTCCTCTGGAAGTCAAACATGAGCTTCGTGACTGTCTTCTCCATCTCCAGAGGCATAACTGTTACAATGTGCTCTTCCTGGGAGCACTTACAGTGAAGGCAAATCTTCCTGCAAGGTGAGGAGAGAGAAAAAGAGACACCCCGGTGAGCAGTGCTTTAAATGAGAAAGTGATTCCTGCTTGTCGCTGGCCTGCAGAGGCTAAACTCAACCCTTTCTTATGCTCAGGCATTTTCTAACACAGGATTTGTCTCTCTTATGAGGAGGAAATAAAAGTCCGTATTTGCTGTAACAACACTTGGCAATCCATCTGACTCAGACTGCCCAATGTTTGGGGATATGCAATTGCTTGTCGCTTTACTGCACCACAAAGAGTATTTCCAGGGGCCAGCACAGGCCATGCCTGGTGGAGGTTGACTTTCCAGCAGGAATTGCAGAGTCATTACCAAATTTAGGACAACTGAGCACTTTGCTAAAATGGGAAATGGTGGATTGACTGGGAAGCTGTGAATGACAAGTCTCTTTAGCATGCTGATAGCATAAATTTGCTTATTAAAGTAGCATAAAAATTGATTATAGTCTGAACATATAAAGCTAAATTAAATTAAGGGAGGCTACAAAACCCACAGTCACACTGCAGTGGAATCTTAACCACCTAGCTTGGTGGCACACACCACAGCTCAGCAGCATGGGGAGGAAAGCACAAGAGCTGAAAGAACAGCCCACAGGTTCCAATTCAACAGCCATCAGCTTAATTCACTGCAAATATCTGTTTTTCTTAACACTTCTTTAAAAGGGCTGTTCCTGCAGCTTGCGGCCTGTGACAGATCTTTCTTCACAGGCTTGAACCTCAACTTTTATCTGCAGGGCTGCAAGGACAGTACAGACTCATAGAATGGTTTGGGTTGAAAGGAACCTTAAAGGTCATTCAGCTCCAACATCTCCTGCCATGGGCAGGGACACCTTCCACTAGACCAGGTTGCTCAGAGCTCCATCCAGCCTGTCCTTGAGCACTTCAAGGGATGAGACATATGCAAGTTCTCCAGGCAATCTGTGCCAAGCCCTCACCTCTCTCACAGTAAAGAATGCCTTCCTAATATCCAATCTAAACTTACTCTGTTTCAGCTTAAATCCATTCCCTCTTGTCCCATCTCTATATGCCCTCTCCAGCAATCCTGTAGGCTCCTTTGGGTACTGAAAGGCTGATAAGGTCACCACAGAGCCTTCTCTTCTCCAGGCTGAGCAATCCCAATCATCTCAGCCCTTCCTCACTGGACAGGTGTTTCACCCCTCTAATCATGGCACCCCTTCACCACGGTAACAGTGAAGGACAAACCTGGCTGAAAACATCCCCTGACAAAGAAAAAGAGATTAAAGGGAATGCTGATAAATTGGCTTCTATTTCTGAAAACTCAATGTTTTTCCACAGGCTGGGTCAATGGTATCTATTTTAGAGCAACCACACAGGATTCTGAATTAATTTGCACTAATGAAGCACCGCTGACTTCTGAGGAATGAGATAAGGTTTCACTTGGGTAGCAGAAGGGAGACATCTCAGAAATAATAAGGTACCACACAAAATCAAGGTAAAATTTACAGTTGCCATTGCAGGTTTCTCTGCTCTGTGGTAAAGCAAAGAAATTCAAAGGGAAGGAACAGTTAAACCCAGGGGCTGGAATTTTTAAACACCTTTCCTTCTCTTTCACTGCTGTGTACGAGCCAGCTAAGCATAGCAGTGCTCAGATCCAGCTTCAAGTCTAAGTTTCCATTTGGCCATTACAGCACAAAAAAAACGCACTCTAGCAAAAGTCAAGAGGCTCCGTTAAGTCAAGCCAAGGAGATTTGCCAGATTTTCCCATTTCCTGCCTTTCATCAGATCTAAACCACACAGCAACCCCCACACACTCCAGCGTCTGGTTTGCGTCCAGTCAGGGAGCCTCGGCATCACCTCTGGCTGTTTCCTTAAAAAATAATCAAGGTACCATTTCATGTGAATATTTTAATTAATCAGCTACCGTGGAAGGGTGTGGCAGGGGTACTCTGCCTCAGCAAAGTCACTGGTATCGTTGCTGTTTCTATCTCATTTTATGATACGATTAAAAGCAGCTTAATAGGAAACAAGAGTTTGAGAATAATTTATAGCACCCCAGATTTGGCACTAGAGTTAGTTATTCTAAGGGAGTTCAGGACTTCACCAAATTTTGACTTTTGAGGTATTGATCATGTGCTTCCAAGGGGGACAAACCCAACAGTCCACTGGGAGCATGAGCATTACAATGGGCAAAAAGCCAGCCTACAGGCTTCTTCCTCCTTCCCACTCCAGACACATCCCCTTCAGAAGATGGGAAATGGCAGGAGAGCATCAGACACCTTGGCTTTTAATAAATTAGATAAAGCAGGACTTGTAATAACAGTGTCAAAGAGTGAATAGGTGAGATGTATAATCAGTTAAGACTCCAGAGATCACTCCCACCCCCCGAGCTCACATCACGTACAGCCGGGAGCTGGAGGACTGGCTCAGGAACCTGGTTTACCCCACCCTCCCCTCCTGCCCCATCTCAGGAAAGCAAGTACTGCCAGTGAGTGGCTTCCCTGGTCCGAAAAGCAAAGGATGAAAACAACACAGGTAGCCTATCTACTTGGCAGTGATGTCCCCAAGCCAAGACAATTTTGCATCATTACAACTTGACCATCTCCAGGCATGGGGTTTCTGCCACCTCCCTGGGAAAACTACAAAATTGAAGATCTTGCCTCTGAGATATTCAGCTTTTTCCCCCTCATTAAAAGCAGATGATTAACAGCTTTAATTACAATTTTCTTTACATTAGGATATGTTGTTTCATGGGAACAATACCCAGTGTCCTAGGAGTGTCTTTCCACTTCTGTGATCAGGTTTCCATGACTTCTTCACATAGGTCTCACTTACTCAACTTTATTTTATCATCTTCCAGCTCACTATAATTAAAAATAATTCCCCATAGCAAAAATTTAATATCAGAATGTACATTTCAAATGTGAGATGGAATTGAAAAAAAAACATTTTCCCCTGCTGCACTCAAGAGCAGAGCAGCACAAAGTGAGACAACGCACGTGTCAACGCCTGCAGTGACCACAGTGACAATGTGAGTGCTGCTGCCACAGCAGAGCTGGTGGGTGTTGGAGAGGAGCAGGGCCATGGCTGGCAGCCTGCCTGGCTGCTCCTGCCAGCAGCAGCTCATTAGTCACTGCAGCACAGCCTGCAGATGCTCAGCACATCGGTGTGTCACACACCTTACCCTGGACCAGGAGCTGCAGCACACGTGGGGTGGCATCTCCTCCCAAGGGAAACCCATCAGCTTGGCTCTGGCCAAGCCTCACCACCACCAAAACCTCAGCAACAACAACCTCTGCTGCCTGTGCAGCCCTGCACAACTTGAGAAGAGTGCAGACAAACGGGTTGGGGTTTTTTTTTAGCAAGAATAAATTAACACCAATCCTGTCTGGAAATCCCATCTTCATTCATGAGCCTTTCCATTTTGCTCTCATCCCAGGTCTGCAAGCTCATATCAGGGAAGAACCTGCCCTGGTGACTGAGATATCACCAGCGCTGGGGAGGAAACAACGCAGCAAGGATGGTTGACGGTACGACTGGCTTTGAGCACGGAGGGTAAATAAAGGAGCTTTTAGGCAGCTGTGCTTGTGGACAGGGAGGAAAGGCAAGCAGGAGGCAGCCGGCAGGCAGGCTGCTGCGGGAGGCACGGGCTGGGGAGCATCGGCAGGGCTGCTCAGCACGGAGCTGCACACAGAGCTGTCCTGTAGTGGGGCCAGGACGGCGGGAAGCAAACGGGGAGAAAAAGAACATTTCCTGGTGTCAGATTTAGCTGGAAAAGAGCCTGCCTTGAATTGACTGCACATGGTACAGAGCAGCAACGTCTCAGAAACAGACTGAAAAATTTCTTCTCCTCAAGGCCAGCGAAGCTACAAGATGGATGTGTTTTATTTTGCATTGGCTGCTTTTACGTGGTGCTCCTGGCACAGTGGGCAAGTCCTCTGCTCAGAGGAGACTTTAAGCCTATTCCCGGTCACATGCCTACCCACACGCTGCTGCAGGAGGAAGGTGCAAATAGATCCACCACCCCACGCCAGCCCTTTTCTCTCTACAGATGAAAACAGGCACACAAGGGGAATCTGAAGCAAACAGGACCCAACACACCAAGCAGAGAACCCGGCTTCGAAGTATCTCTTGCTTGGGATGCAGAAATACACTCCCAGCTTCAGTTCACCTACGTAGATCTTGACACGAAGCCAATTGACCCATGGGGTCTTTGGGACCAGGCAGTCCCTTGTTGTACAACCCTGTTAGCAAAGCACAGCCTCTGCCATCTCTGGAGCTTCCCACAGCCCTTTCATCTCAGCAATGGCACCAACAAAAAGCTAAACCACACTGAAAACACTAGTGCCATGCAAGAGGCTCTGGAGAGAGCTGCTAGCGTGACCCCAGCTTTCTGAAGAGAGGTAAGGTCTCCCTGCTGTGAAACACCAGCAGATTTCAATTGGGGAAAGCACAAGCAGAGCTAAAAAGTCAGGGAAGAGAGACGGAGGGCAGCCTGTCACCAAGGCAGAGGATGTCCTTGCCAACAGTGTGCAGCTCCAGCAAAAGAGCCAGGTGAGCTGGCCTCTCGCAGGGAACAGCCTGTGTGCCAGGCCTTGGGGTGCACGGGCAGGATGGACTCCCTAGGGTGTTGAGAGCAGAACACCCCTGCCTGCAGGAAAATATCCTGGCCACAGGGGTCTTCTCTTCCTGTTCAGTGGGTGGGCATGCAGAACACAACACAGCAAACAGCACCAAGGCAAAGGCTGCCCAGGCTGGGACCCACGGATATTCTGAGGGAGGGTAGAGCCCAATGCCTCCCGGCAACAGCAGGAATGAAGGCACAGTTTAGAATTGTGGCAGAAATGTTAAAATTCCTCTCGGACAAAGAAGGAACTCGGTAAACAGCCCTTATCACCCACCAGCGGGAGCTTATCTCTGCTTCTCACTTGTTTCTTCTGGGATGGAAATAAATGGGCTGTGTCAGGGAGCAGCTCCCTCTCCAGACAAAGCCCGAATGCCATGGCCGTGCACTCTGCCGTGCTGCCTAAGACAGGATTTGCATGCATTTGTGCACACATTAACATGCGAGGTTTGGAATCCCTCAAAAAAGCAATTGTCTGCTCCGATCGGACGGGATGTATAAATGCAGATGGACAATTCCCTTCTCATTTGGCTTAAGACGTACATGGCAGCCTGATCTCTCTCTAGCATCGTGCCATCATTCTGACTGCAATAAGGCTTTAGGGTCAGCCATCAGTCAGTAAATCACAAAATCCCAAGGCCTCTTGGAAAAGGGAGAGGAGGCTCAGGATTTTGAGCAGCTCGTACGACCCCTGAGTCTCTTAACAACGGTGTGTTAATATCCCTGCCTGTTATCTCCTCCCCTCAATTGAGAGCTAATGAGGCATCTTCCCATCCCAAGTGAGCTCCAGCTATACACACCCGTTTCTTCAGACCCCACAGGCAGGGCAAACACTTACCTAAAAGGAAAAGTTATCAGTCCTTCACTGTCATAGCAAGAGCCCAGCAGCTCTTCTCCAGCACAGGGAAACTGAGGCATGGAGCAACAACAAGCAGCACCCAGCTGTGGCTTCCCCAGGGACTTCCTAAACATCAGAGGAGCCCCAAGCTTTTGTGCTCAAAATAGACAGTTCAGGCTGAAGTTCTGCCTCTTTCTCCAACTTCTCTAACACTGTATCTTAAACCAAATGGTCCCAGCAATCCCCATCCAGCTACTGCCCATGGCCTCAGAGCCCATGGATCTCAGTGACAAAGGAACATCTCTCAAGACAAAACATTTCTGCAACTTCCCAGCTCTTCCAGTCACTTCAGCTGAAAAAACCCCCAAACTATCAGTGGGGACTGCAAAGACGCTGTGTTACCTGGGTTGAAAAGGAAACCTAGCAAAAGCTTTTACCTGCCCACTGTGGTGCAGGAGGAGGAGAATTAGACACAGGTGCCTATAATAGCAGAAATTCAAAGTCTGAGGACAAGGTGCCCTTGGTGGCCTGCAAGGACAGTCAAGGGATGCCAACACTCACTCGACACAACATGTTGTGGGAACAGCTGGCTTGATAGATCAACATCAGGTGGTAGCAACAGAGCTGGCAGAACAGTAATGCCAGGAAACTAAGGAAGAGAGAAATAATCCAGAAACCAAACTGGTTGCATCACACAGACACAAGTCCCCCAGATCCCAAAGGAAGAGCACGTGTAGCCACTCATCTGCATGAAGGTCCACATTAGGTGGGGAAACACTAAGAGGATGGAGGAGCCTGCAAATCAGACTCTTCTCCATCTTCCCCATCCATGTTCTTGTCTCCACCCCTCAATTTGCTCAAGGCCAAGTTTTTCTTTACAGTATTGTTTTATTTGTAGCTCCCCTTGACCCCTGCAGTGCCCACAGCTGCAGTTGTGAAGGTATCCAGGATGGCACTCACGCTTTTATGACAAAGCCCATTTCCACTCCTGGAAAAATTCTCCTCTCTAGCTGATTTGTCCATGCTTGGCCTCAGGCTGGAGACTAATTTTATTTTTAAAACTCATCCTTTAACAATGCAAAAGCAATTCTTGCTTAATTAAGAAAAAGAATAATAAAAAGAACTATCCCCAGTACTGCCAGTTGCACCCAAATATGAAAAAGCAGCCTTTGAGAATTTTCCATTTGCTATTTTTCCATCATGAATCACGACCATCCCTTTCACAAGCAGGTAGAACATCTGCCTGTATGTTCCCACTGCCCTGTCTCCAAACCAGTGCTTCCCCGAGGCACAGCCTGAGGCAGCCTCCAGGCTGCTCCCAATCCTGCTGTCTGTGGTCTGAGGTACCACATGGCAGAGAACAACCATCAGCACACCAGAGGCAGACCAAGAAATTAGGACAAAACATAATGCACAACCCCCCTCAAATTCCTCATCTGATCTGTCTGGTGCCCTCTTAGGCAAACAAGGAATCACAGAACCACAGACCAAAGCTGTGGCCAGACCTTGCAGCAACACCCCAGGATGAGAATGAAAACAGGACCAACCCTTCCAGCCTGTGGCTAAACCACAGTGGGGGATCTGGGGTGCATCACAGGCCATTGTGGAGAGCCCAGTGCTCTGCAGTGAACACAAGTCCCTCTTGGGCTTCTGTTTCTCCTCGTGAGCTGGATAAGAGCACCAGGGTGTTGAAGCACCCTCTTGACCTGAACCACACTGCCAGGCTGCTCCCATGAGCCACAACCCCTGACACAAACTGTGGAAATTCTGATGCATAAAGATGAGATGGTTAAATTAAAGGATATTAATAACTCAGCAGCTCTCAGAAGAACTCTCAACTTGGATCTCTCAGGATATTTTGCAGAAGATTCAATAATTTTTTCTCATAATAGAGGTCAGACGGAAGTGGGCAAAGTGCTACACGCATGTGAGCTGCAGATCAAGCAAAGGGGAGAGAGAAAAGAGGGGAAAGAAGCTGCAGTGAGCCCCAGCCTGTTGCCCAGCCATGCTACCAGGAGAAAAGGCATCCAACAGGCTGCTCCCTCACATCCAAGACGATGGAGGCAGTCTGCCAGCTCAGAGGCTTACCGCTACTCTCAGCATATTTATATTAGGGCTGGATTTTTTCCCCTTAAAGGTCCAGCTCTTAGCATACAGAAACAGTAATAACCACATATTTTCCCCCAGTCATGGAGAAGAAATACAAACCACTAGTTTACAAGTTGAAGAGAAGAACAGGCTCGGCAGCAGCAGTAATAACCCTGAAGCTAGTGGGGAAACAATGCTGAAGCCAAGCTCATGATTATAAAAGGCAGAACAAAGTGCAGGATGGGCAGATGCAGGGGCTGTGGACACCCAAGAGGGTTTGGTGTCCCCCACGGCAGGACAGCCCCAACCCCAAGGATCCCAGAGACCAATAGGGCCTCAGGGTGATGGGGATGGGACAAGGGAGGCAGTGGAGGAGCAGGAACAGCAGGGCCCGGAGGAACTCTCTCCCTCTGGGCTCCCTATCCAAGAGCCAATGTGGGTCTGTGTGACAAAGCCCTGCCCTACCCTGAGGGTTATCTTGTCAGACTTTAATGATAGCATTGGGTGCCTTTTCAGCCTAACAAGATGCAGAGCTGTATCACAGGAGGTCCTTTCTGCTTTGTTCTTAATTGAACATTAAAATTCCAAGCCTGGGGTTCTAGCACCCTGGACCTAAACCTGTCCACTGAGGAACCTTTTCTGTTCAGCATGCAGATCTTCATTGTTTTCTCAAGTTTGAATTTGCTGGAAAGAGGTCTGGGCTCTCCACAGGCAGTGTTTATCTTCCTGTCCCCCTCACTCCCCCATTCCATTCCAGGCTCGAAGCCCATCACTCCAGCCTAGCTAAGCTGAGAGAGTTCCCAGCAACCTGCCCCGGGGCTGTACGTGCTATTTTAAGGGCCTTCACCAGTTTGTATTTGCAGCATGACAAGCAGAAACCAGTAAACATGGTTTCAGTAAACATGCTGCAATCCAAGCATCTCCCAGGCCATACATCCTAAAGGAATAAAACCTGGCTGATAGGCAAAGCGCTTAGAAGCAGGATGAGTTAGGCTGAAAACTGTCATTATTTCCAAAGTTAAGGCTCAGACGGTGTCCCCTGAGGCGGGCAATAGTGACCCGCATGTGAAAGCAAACACTGCCAGCCTGATCCGTGCCTGTGCTGGCTGAGCCGGAGCCAGGCTGCCAACAGCAAATGCGCAAGGCTGGGTCATTCTGCTAAGCCGGGTCTGGCTGGCAGAAAACACACAACGGGAGGAGATTAAAATACGAAGCAAAATATAATCTTGTTAGCTGCAGACAGTTTTACTTCACAAATCTTTATCACAGGCTCAAGCCGGCACCCTTATAAACACAATGCAGTGATGCGAGACATGTAAGTGCTCCCACAGCAGGCGAAATAATCGCCGAATGAAAATAAGTCAGATAAGTTACAAGATAAGAGAGCTAAAACTGAAAGGATGACACTGCATCTGGTGCAAATAATTATTTTGGCATTATTCTGTCCAGTGCTAATCCTGAACTGCTTGAAAAGATTCAATCACTGTTTAGCACCGCCAAGGAATCGTGACTAGAAAACAAAGAATAACTGGATTAAAATCTTTCCACGGTCACAGGTCACGTCTGTGTCACATCTGCTTAAAATGTTCCTTCAAGGGACAAGAAAAAAAACGGAAATTGGACTTGAAAAGATTGCACTGAAAAACATAACCCCTAGGTTGCAGTTCTAGGCTGGTTTATAGTTTGGCATTCTGGCATGAACAACAAGGGCTTAGAAAGATTATTACTTTGAAACTTCCTATTCTCAGGAAGGCAAAACCAACAAAATAAACATCTGAACGGCAACGTCCTCATTCACAGCCCCAGCCCGCATGCAGTCTGCTCAGAAAATGTGCAGAGAACCCAGGCTTCCAGGGGCTGCATTTACCAGAGCAATACAATTAACATAGAGAGATTTTTTAACTCCTATTAGAGCCAGCTGAGCTTTCCCGATTATTTTTAATACGAGAACTCCATCACAACAGCATCAGCATTTCTCCCTGACGTCCTGCAGCTGCAGAAATACAATTTAACAATTAACCTTTTACATCCATAAACACAGAGAACGGCAAAGGCTGGAAAATCAGCGCAGCCCCTCGCAGCTCACCACCAAGCAGCACACTGAGCAAAGTTAGCTGCGTGCATCCATGGAATGCTCCTTATTCCTCCTCCCTTCTACTTTCTATCCCTTCTAAAAACCCACCATAAATGTGAAGCCGCCGGCCAAAGGCAGTTCCTTACCTGTTCCCCCCGGCAATGCCAGTGCGGGGGGAAGGCTCTCCGCTGCTGCCCCGCTGTCCTAGCGGTGCCCGCTGCCCGCGGGCTGGAGGGCTGCTCGCAGGACCAGCCGGAGCACCGCAGGGCCATAAAGCATCCCCTGCTCCCGGCTCTGCCCGCGGGGCCGCCGCTCGGGGCTTTCTGGAAGCCTTTCAGGGCAGGCAGGCACCGAGCGCGGCGCGTTCCCGGAGGAAACCTGCCCTGGAAAAGCGTGCCATTCCTGCCCCGCGTCTGCAGCCTGCGCCTCAATCGCCTCGCTTTGAAACCGGGCTCCGGAGGGTCCCTCCCTCTCTGCTCCCAATCCGAGCGAATCCAGCAGCTCCCCCCTCCAGCCTGCCTTTCACTAAGTGACCCTCGGAGGTGGCGAGAGGATGTCCAATTTGCTCGCCGAGCGCAGGGCATTAACGAGCAGCGATGCAGCCCCTGGAGGATAATTGGCGGCGCGGGAGCGGCGCGGGGCTCTGCTGTTGCATTGCTCTCCTCTCCTGCATGTTAATGAGCAATGATGTCAGCAAGCCAAAGTCACCGCATCCCACCCGGACCGGCGCCGCGGCCCGGCCATCCGCCCCTTTATTTACATGGAAATCAGCCCGCTCTCCGAAATCAATAAATCCCGTAGGCTGCTTAGGCAATGGGAAAAAAAAAAATCCTGCTCGCTCGCTTGCGTGTTTCAAAGAGTTTGCTCCACACCAGCAGCCCAAATAGAACGGTGTGAACACACTAATTATCCTTCCCTTCTTATTTGATGGTGACCGGACCGCAACTTGCTGTCAAACTTCAGGCGCCGCTTGTTAGGGTTATTAACGCAATGATCCGCTGGCTCCCACCAACATATCATTTTTCTCCTGGCTTTCAATGCCCTCTCAATTATCTTATACAGTAGTTGTCTATGATTCCCTACTGGATTTTAGACGCAGCATGTTTGTGACCAGCAGGGCTAAATATCCTGGGAAATACGAGCTATTAGCGTGGCATTTTGGTCACTGCATATTTTAATACATTTTCTCTCACACGGCCACGACAGATGAACGATTCACACCTTTTTATATGTGTCTCAGGTGAGTACTGTGAGCCCCAGGAATACACCACCTCAACGGGGATGCTAAGCCTCTTCCCTCTGTTTCCTTCCCCTTGGAGAAGAAAATGCAGAGAAGGAGCTACGCTGCCAAATCTCCTGCCGTTTTTTTAAATCCGTTGTTTGGGAGTTCGGTGGTCACAAATGAGTAATTCGAGTCATCTGGAGGACAGCGTACTTCTCAGTTTTTAGCATTTGCAAAAAGTGAGTGAAATTAAAAAACCTAGTTTCTGTGGACTTAAAAAACCCTCACAGAAAGCAAATTAAACTTGCCCAACATAAAGTGCTTCTTGTTGAGGAATACACGTGGTCCAGGTAGCTAGGCTCAAAAGCTACAGATTGAGATGGAGATTGAAATGCACGTTGAGCGCTCGGTGGGACCCCCAGACAAGAGGCCGTGAACTGCCAACCTTTGGGATAACAAAGGACAAGAAGATGGGGGACGCCAGCCAGGTGAATGGACACTGAGAGACATTGGAGGAGCTGGGAATCGCCGACCTTTTGGATAACAAAAGAGTTGAAGACCAGTGATGCTGGTGAGGTGGATGGACAGGAAGAGGAGAGCAGGAGCCCAAGATGATTCGGGAGGAAGAGCGAGACTTGAGCCTGGGTAGACTCTGAGAGCATAAATGCTCAAGAGTTCCTCTATTGGAGGGTTATTCTCGGAGGCACCAGCTCGGGCTATGTCTGTGTTATTGCTCCGGGAATAAATGGCTTTATGGAACAGGACACCTGAGACTGCTATGGGAAGCCTGGGGCTGAACCGATGAGGAAACCTGGTGTGGCTGTGAGCGGGGTGTGTGGGGAAGCCAAGCCGGGCTCTCGTTGGCTCACTGGAGCTGCCACTGCGAAGGGACTTCAGTACCAGAAGTCAAAGGCTCTGGCCTTGGGAGTGTGACTGCCAGAGAGTCTCGTGAATGGTCAGACTGGGAACTTCCCTTTACATTCTGCTGCACGCTCCTGACTTTTGATGCCTGACTCCAGATTTCCGAACCCTTGATTTTGGCAACATTAGCTATGTTTACAGAACACAGAAGGATGCAGAAACTACAGCTGTGAGTCTTTCTGCAGCCTCAAATGCCTTAAATTGTTATTATTAAGGCTCATAAATTAGGTTTAATTACATGGAATTACACTCAAAATCTCAAGGATGAAATCTTCAGCTGGGGCAAACCCGCCCACCTCTCACTAAGAGCCTCCCCAACTTACTCAGCCAAGTGGGACAAACCAAGAATGCGCAGAGATCTGAACTCTCTTTTTTTTTTTCTTTTCTTTTTTCATTTATATTAAGTCTGAGCACCAAGTCCAAGAGCTGAGCACTGACTCTTAGTGCATCCAGCCAGATCAGACCTTCCTTTCATGGAGCCGGGGCTTCTGCTGGAGATGGCTGAAGTGCTGAGGATGGTCTTCTCCAACTACAAAGAAAAATCTTCCCTGATCCTTCAGCTTCCTAAACTGGCCCATTTTGCCCCTTTTCCAGCCTGAATCAGCACTGCAGGCAGGCAGTCAATCTTGCCTCTCTGTGGTTAACGTGCCATGGCCCCAAGATGATTTACTTTTCCTCTCAAACTCAGAACATGTTAATTACAACACAAAGGGAATGAGACAAAACTGAATTGGGCAAAAGCAAACAAAGAAGCCCGCTTACAGAATGATAATGCTGAGCAGAAATGCTGTAGAGCAGAAATTATGTGTGTTCCCTGTAAACACATCCCTAAGAAGCGCACAGCGGTGACTCGGGGCTACAAACGGCACAAGGAACACGTCCTGCTCCATAGGGCATGTCCTGTAGGCACTGATTTTCACCCCACATGAGTAAAAATGTCTGACTCTATGGGCATTAACTTTCAAGGAGGAAAGGACCTTTATCTGCAAACCCTTTGGAGCAAAGTCTCAATTCGTGATCCAAGTGTCTCCACCAGCCAGCCTCGCCCTCAGGGGAAAGGCTGGCAAGGCATCAGTGTCCAACCCCACGCTTCTCATTCAACACCCTCTGTGCCACCATCTACAGCAGCTTCAATCACCCTGCACCAGCCTGACATCATCCCACCCCAGGGCATGTGGCAGTGCCATTGCCACACAAACAACTAAAGGTGAGTTCTGCTTGGCTTTCTTGGCCAACTGATCATCTGCACACAGGGATCACACCAGGAACTGCAAACTTTTCAGTCTAAGTTCATCCACAAAGATAAAATGGGCATGAGAATCACACTCTGAAGTAAAAGATTAGTAAAAGACCAATGTCTGTAACATTTCAGCTGCAGGGCTAGCTGTGAGCAGAAAGAGCTTTGTGTCTCCCAACAGCATCTCTGATTGTCATCGCTCCTGACAGAGTTCTTGTTCCAATACTTGCAAATCTAAATATCCACCAAATCCAATGAACAGCCTCTTCTGAGACAAGAAATCAGATTAGAAGCTGTGTAACGTTTGGACACACAACTGTCTCAGGGAAATGGAAATGAGCCTTCCTGCTTTGAAAGCTGCCGGTTTGCTGGCAATTGCTCCATTTTACCATTGCCTACTGTGAAGCTTGTGAAAAGGTCATGTGTTGGAATAACTCCAGAAGGCACACGAGATTTCTTGACGGATTCTGAACATTATGCAGGTGAAATGGTTGTTTCATTAGGCAGCAAGGAGAATACTGAGCCGGTAGAGCACATTATCAAAGGTTAGGTGAAGGACTTGCACCATTACAAGGATGGATGCTGACAACTGCCAGCAATGAAGCAAAAGACCAGAAGTAAAAAGCTACTAAAATAAAGAAAGATCAAGAGCAGGAAGCCCCTGTTTCAATGCAGGGGTGTGAGACAGACAGCTCTGCTTGTAGCACCATCCTTCTTCCCTTTGTTGCTAGTTTTAACGACAAAGAGCCAAACCCAGTCAACTCTAAACTTTCGGCCCTTTGCACAAACTCAAACCTATGGCTAATTTAACAAATCATTGCAAGAGCCCATGTTTCATAAATGCTGTGTTTTATCACCTTGATGTATTGATTGTGTGTCAATCAATAGGGTTCCACGTGACAATGTTGACTCTCCTGATGACAATGGGCTGCACAGCAGAGCCACAGGCAGCAACAGCAGACTGCTGTCCTCAAGGTCACCGGGCTACTAACCTGATGAATGTCAGATCAAGTTGCCTTTCTGAATTATTTAGTGAGCATCCTCTGCTGCAGCATACCAAGGCACTGCACAGCACTGCTGCCTTGGAATGCCACAAGAGGCTTCAGACTGCCACCCCAAAATGCTGCCCACGGGGACACAGATTGTCCCTTGTACCTCACACACCACCACCCTGCCCTGGACCATGGGGGTTGCAGGTCCCCACCACCACCCAGCTCATCCTGCCTCACAGCCATAGTAATAGATCACTTTCCCATCACTCTTTCTGACCACAGAAATGCAGAACTGGATACTACAGTGGTTTTCTTCTGCTCTGTTCCCACACTCACCCTGTAATTTGCAGCGCAATCCCCACTGGCAGAGCCAGTGTTCCCAGCCCAGTGCCAGCAGAGCATGAGCCCGGTGTGCCCCCTGGGCACAAGGCAGTGATAAGCACCAGAACAACAGGCCGAAGAGGGCACAGCTTTGCATACACTGGGCAGGAAAGGCAAGATGACTGCAAAAAGCTGTTAGTGACAGGGAAGGCAAATGACCCCATGTGGCAGGGTACAGCCCCACTCTGCCCAGCCAAACACCCAGCTCTTCAGGAGACACGCAAGGATGTGCCCAAGGTATGGGGAAAGCTCCTTGGAGAATCTGAGTCACGAAATACAAGTCAGGATTTTAAATGAGGATGAGCTTTGTTTTTTCTTTATTCTTTTTGAGCAAGGCAGCAAACGCTTCCTCACGGCTCCCAGTGCTAGAAGCAGGGATGTCTTATTGCAAAGAAAAATAGGAGAGACAGAGAGATCAACATCAGGTGCAGATCATTAATCCCCAAACTTGGCCTCCTCCACTTTTCCTCAGGGCTGCCATTTGTACCTTCACGTGGCTGCTGCCTGAGACCAACCACAGCAGACCCACTCCTCCGGCTGTCACCACTGCTGCCTTCCACTCATTTTTGGCAGAGCCAGGGGTAAGGATTTATGCTGTCGGTCTGCAAGGAGGAATTTCGTTTTTAAAACACCATGGAGCCCAGCAGGAGCTGACGCAGGAGGGGAGGTACAGCCCATAGGCACTGCAGCTGATTTTAGAGACAATTTTCTGTGTTTTCTACCAACTCACCCAGTGAGACAGGCCTGACCCAGGCTGGCACCTCCTCTGATGCACAGCCAGAGCTGGACACTGAGGTGTGGCCATGTCCTCTGGCAGGGGTGATCAGCACACTGTGCTGGCACTCCCGAGCATCACTGCCTGGTACCCCAATCCCCTCCATGGCAAGGCATCCCAAAAGGATCCTCACCCACTGACCGTCCCCACCCCAGCACTGCACACCCTGGTGTGACACACAGAGCACACCAACAACAGGATTTCATCAATCACTATCTCTTCCTCTCTCTCTCTTTTTTTTTTTAAATCACCTTAATGTAAGAAGCTTTAGAAAGCTTAACACAATAAGGCTTTCATAGCCTCCAGCTTCTACTCGGCACTAATATGTTTTTTACTTTTTTATGTTGAAATCAAATTTGTAACTGAATGTGAACAATCAAGATGCTCCTGTGGTTTTCTCCCCTTTGCTCGCCTGATAGGCTTCTCATCTGAAGACTTTTTAATAGTGTCCTTTAATGATGTCTACAAAAGCCTCATTAAAGCACTCTATCGTAATTTAAGCTAAATAAACTGAACACAGCTATTTTTGTAATCACATCTTTTTCTTGGGGCCTTTCCACAAACAATAAAGCGTTCACTGAAAATACGTTACAAAGGAAATGCATAAATCTTCAGCTTATCTGGTGGTATAATGTCCAAAGAGCTAAACCTTTGATCAGCAACAAATTAATTTTTCCATTTACACAAAATAGAAGATGTATTTTCAGGATAATCAAGTAACCCTGCAAGTCTGCATGGACATGTGCCTTGGCAGCAGCTCAGGACTCCCTTGCTGCTGCCCTTCTCACTGCCTGACACTGTCAGGGTTGCTGTCACATCAGATGATTTTTATTTTATTTTTTGGCTTCAAACCTGTCTACACAGGGTGTTTCGGGTCAGTGGTTATATGCTGAGGATTTCTTGTCTTAAGTCACTGAGTTCTCCTGTGCACCAGTCATGAACTGCCTGGCCCCACAACCAAAGCTGTGCTTCCCCCAGGACCAGGGGAATTTACCATCTCCATGCTCAGAGGCGAGCCTTGAGCCAGCCCAGTCCTGGACAAGTGACACAAGCCTGGTTTTTACCTCCTTAGACCAGACTGTGCCCATCTTCCCTGCTGCCAGCAGGATTTCAGTGCTTCCCTCACTTTGGCTGGCACCACATGACCCCCTGCTCCCAGACACCTGACACAGGACTGCACAAAACCTCTGGCCAAACTCTCCTGACACCAGCAAAGGTCTGAGATGGCCATGCTTCTACTCCCACCCAGGAGACAGTTGCCTGCTTTTTGCCAAGAGAAAAGACCTGTGTCCTTCCTGCACCCAAATAAATGCACAGGCAGGTGGTAAATTCAGCGCATTTTTGGATCCAGCCAATTCTCTCGTATGATGTCAGGGAGGGAATCCTGCACTCTGGTTCATGAACAGGAAGGGGCTTTTGCAATGTCTTCAAGTCTTAAATTTCCCAGCGTACCTGCAGACACAGGGAGCCCAGATGTGGTCAGGAATGCACTTGGCTCCTCACCTCCCAACAGAGCAGTGGGAAGAAAGGTGCCCAAATGGGCTTTTATTTCACACCTGAGAGCAAGAAGTGGCCCTGGATGATACAAACCCAGCTAGTGCCAGCAGATGGACCAGCATGTGCTGTTTCAGTACACCCCAAATTCCACAAGACTTCTACAATCAAGAAATCCCGATTAAAAAAAACAAAAAACAAAAAAAACCAACCAAAAAACAACCAAACCTCCAAAATATAGAAAACAATAAAATTCTGAAAAGTGGCATCTCTATTTAAGCTTGGGTGGTTTCCCAGCCCCAGCCCTCTTAGAATGGCCCAGTGCCCGTCCTGGAATGCACAGAGGGTCGTCCTGTCTTGGGCAATGGCAAAGTTCCCAGCCTGGCTGTCCCACTGGTTGAAGCTGGATGGAGCTCCAGTGTCCTCCAGACAACCTGGCAACTGCACACACATGACAAGAGATGTTTGCTATTCTTCCCTTTGTTTTAATTAGTAATAACAACTTGTTATCGTGGCTTGACATTTGTTCATACTCAGAAATAAATTGCTTCCTTGAACGATATGCTAAGATTACAACAGGCTTTCTATGTTTCTGTTGGTTTTAGTAGCTCATAATAAACCATGAAATTCATTACTCTTGCCACAAGCACCCACGAGATGTGCCAACCAGGGTATGATTTATACACAGCTCAACTCATGGAAATTAAAAGGTTTTAATGTTGCCTGCAAGAAGTCCAGGGTTTGAAAATTTATACAGCTGAATTACACAAAAAAGAAAATCGCAGATGCAAGCCGCTGCATTGTTTTATCTGCCTAAGGACTCAACATTAAAGTCAGAGTAAAAATAATTCACTAAATATTAATTAAGTGTATAATTTGGACAGCCTTTTTAGTGATAAGCCTTCTGGCCTGCAAGTTACTTCATTCTCATCTGTTTTTAACTGCTTGGAAGCTATTAAAAGGATGGTATTTAACAGCAAAACTTCTCTGCTACAATATAATTCGTCAAAGCATTCTCACTGAAAGGAATCACTAGAGAACAGCCTGTGCCTCACTATCCTTAATGGGAATGGGCTGTCAGTCATCCCCTAGTCCCACTGCTCCATGCCGTGTCAGGCCTTGTACATCAAACCCAATACACAAATCGCCAGCTCCATCAAGATCATTAGAGCCGCTCAGCCCGTCAGGGAAAGGTCAGCGCGTCACTGCCTGCTCCAAACACGGCATCAATCACAGCCCTCATCAAAGGCAGCCTGGAAACCTGCATCTCTTCCTCCTACAGCAGCTTGTCAGCCCCTAAACCTTCTTCTCTTCTTGTAGAACACGGCCAGGCTTTTATCTTATCAGCATCTATAGGGAAATGCAACTATATAGTCTGCTCTGGGAACAGGGGGATCAGTGGGAATCAGCACCTGCAGTGAGGGATTAAGACCGAATCAGGAGAGGGCTGGCCAGAAACGTGGCCACTGATTCCCACAGTGGCTCCCTCCTCCACAGGGTCCCACAGTGTCCCCATTCCCCTAGATGGGTCCAATGCAGGCAGTGTCATGAGAGCATCCCTCCTGTCTATGCCAGACCCAGACTCACACACCTGGTCCTCATCCGAAGGAAGGCCCAAAGCCATGCTGGTTGTTTCCATCATAGCCACACTGAGGCACGGCTTGCAGAGAGACCACGTTACCTGCCAGGCTGCTCCTTCCACCAGCCTGAGCCTCAGCTCTGGGGCTCCCAGCTTATGCCAGCCCACGGGGGCATCCTGCTCACAGCTCAGGCACCAGGAGGGGTGGAGAAACCCAACTGCTGGCAATTAACAAGGGACACCAGAATTATTGAATGCTATGGCTCCCACCAGCCACTGCTCATTAAATATGATGAAACTACAGGCCATTTCTTCCTCTTTTTTCTCCTACTACGCTGCGTGGAACACGCAGCATTATCTTCAAAGGGCAAAACAAAGATGTTTGCTAAACACAAGCAGACTAAATACATCAGCCTTTTAGAAGCAATTATTGCTGCTGGAGACTTAGTGAGTCCCACTGTTTTGTGGCTCAGCCAGCTTCTTTGGAGTGGGCTGTTCTGCAAAGCCAGCACCCTGTGACAAGGCGTAACCCTCCCCAGGGAAATAAAAAACAGGTGGGCATCCCAAGGAGTGGTTTATTTTCTTGAGTGTTTAACTCACAGTGTCTCCTTGCAACAAAAGAACAGCAGTCTGGGGGTCTGCTGGGCTGCTGACTGAAGGCAGGGTTAGCCAGGCTCCTGCAGCAGAGGGTTGAGGCTATTTCTGGAAAATTGTGGATGGGATGAGAACCTTCCTGTGGTGTGCCCTGACGGCAGGGGATTGCTCTGACCAGTGGTTAGCCTGGTTGCACTGGTACAAGGCAAAAAGGGAAAAATAAAAAGAGGAAAAAAGTCCCAAACAAGCTGGCCTGCTCCAGACCAGGGTGGCTCATCTGGCTGAGATTTTTAGAAATGTGGAGCTGCAGGGTAAGGGCAACACCCCCCCTTTTCCATGGCCTTAATGCAAGGCAAATAGCTCTACTCCCAAAACCCCTTCCCTGTACAAACTGCCATCATTCCCTTGTGCGGGTAGGGAGAAGCAGAGTGGGAGCATCGTCAGGCTCTCTGGGGCAATAAACACTCCAAACGTATCTCAAAGAGACGAGCAACCACGGATGGCCAAGCCGGCAGATGGGGGAAGGAGAAGGGGAGCTCAGATACCAGGGGGACGAGTGTAATTAGCGTAATAAGCAGCAATCGCAGCCCAGCAGCTGCTGCCTTTCCCTCCCCGAGCCCTGCTGCACGCACCGGCACAAACCACGGCCAAGGATTTTGACACTTGCTGCTCTCTGAACATCTCTGCTGTGAAAAAAGTTCTGACTCTGATAGTTTTCATTCCACACAAGACACAGAGCAGAGCACTTAGGTGCTTTTGCAGCCTCTCCACCTGAGTGAGCAGCACCGTGTGCTCACAGAAGGGACATGAAACTGGGTTTAGTTTTGATGCCAGCTATGATTTTGCCTGTGACTTTGGAGAAAAAGTTGTTTCCCCTGTGTTGAGGCAAACGTGCCATACTCAACTTTCTGAAGTGCCTGAAGCCTCAGAGACAAGCTGTTCTAAACAAAATGGCAAAACATGACAAATACAATTTTCGGTGGGCATGTACAACCATCCTCCACTGATGGGTATTTGTCTAATGTCCTTCCCTGATGCATCTTTAAACTGAATTCCCTTGAAGCACAACAAAGTTGGCAGTGAGCATACAGCACAGAAAAAAACGATGTTCTTCCAGTTTTAGGGGCTGGATCAACATCCAGTCAGCACAAGGGATGCAAATCTGCTGATGTGACAAGCTACAGGACCTAAATTGGAAAAATATGCTGTGGCTTAGACCCAAACTAATTCTGAGTAATTTCTGGTGCTCAAGCTCCAGGAGGGAATGCTCTTCTCACTTCCTTTCTGCTATCCCTTGGTCTAATGGAGGTGGTCAGGGGAAGCAGTCAGATCCTCAGTGTATCTGCATATTTTGGCAGTAGTTAAGAATTCAGTTCCCAATGATTTTCAGTGGGTGTTAAGACACTCAGAAATTATCTGCTGTGAAGATGTTTGGAGGTGTGAGCTCTAAGCTCTTCAAGCAAGGGACTGTTTCCTGCAGTGCTTAAGAAAATGAGAGTACGAAGACAACAAATAAGGACAAGCTCAGAGAGCAAAAAATGTTTTATATTGAGGAAATTTAGCCCCTCATGAAAGGAAGAAGCCCAGGCTGGGCAGCAGAGTTCAGGAGTAACTGCAAGCAGGAGGTTTGCTGAACGTTTCCTGAGTGATCACTTAGACAGTGAAAAGTCAGAGGCAAATTAATCAAAGCCATCTATGTGGGGTGCCACACGGCATCGCTTCATGCACAGTGAAAAACAGGACAAACCAGAGGCTGAGGCACAGTGAGAAGGTCTCTGTGCTGCACACCTGACACAAAGCACACCACTGTCCTGACTGCCATCAGGATCTCCTTTCTCATACAAAGGACAGGGGAAAGGTATCAGGAAGCCAAGGGCATAGCTACAGTCAGACCTTTCACTTGCTGCTCTGCTGAATGCTGCCAGTGGAAATCAATGGGGGTTTCAAGTACATAAATGGATTACAGAGACGTTCACATTGGATCCAACTGCTAATTAGTCAAGATTAACATTTATTTTATCCCACAGGCATTCAGGTAAAGGAGGTAATTCTCTCTCTGTATATGCCCCTTTTACACTCGTTAAAAAGGAGGACAAAGCTGTCTCCTGATGACAGTAATCCTAACAGGAACTTTCTCTCCACCAGCGGAGGTGCCTGTGGGCACAGCCTGATATGGACATGTCACTTGCTGTGGCTGGACAGGGCCAGCATCATGGACCTTCAGGCCCAAATTCCAAATCTGGCAGACCTGTGCAACCACTTCAGCTTTTGACACGAGTCTGAGGCCAGGCCTGGGCTCAAAGTACTGGTCTAGAACAAGGTATCCTAAAATCTAACACCAGACCCCGTGTCATCTCAAAGGAAAATTTAAATCATCAGGCTGTTACTGCTTCAGACCTTCCATTAACACTGTGGGAAACCTAATACACTTTGCTGTGATCCTGTATCTGAGGATGCAATGGCCAGCAAGTAAATGTATTTCAACCATTTAGATAGTTTCACTTAACAAATCTAACAAACACTTTTGATTTATAGCACCAGAGTAGTTTGATACCCTCTATGCTGTTAATGAAGCAAGTATTAATACCATTTTATCATCAGTTCTAATCTTCCTGGCATCATTTCATGCCCACAGAAAACTCACTCTGTAACTCATGTTGGATGAGGCCTCTGGCCACAGCTGGTTTCCAGCACTCTGAGAACTCAATCTCTGCTAATCCCAGCCCTTTACATCAACTCAGAGCAATCTAAAAAGGAGACACATGAAGTCACTTAGGCTTATCTCTCTAATTGCCTGCCTGCAAACCAGGGGTTCAGTGTCAGCCACTTGCACTCTCATAAGACACGGCAGCCAGAAAAATCAGACCTAAAATATTTACCACAAGCATTTTGAGAAGGGTAAGTGGAACTACCGAAACCCTGCTTGCTGCTGCAACTCTAAATGCAATGCCAGCTACGAGGGACACGGCTGGTAACAAAGCCAGCCTTCATGCCTTGCCTCTGCTGCAGCCCTTTCCAGGTCTGTGGCTGTGCAACACAGACTCCAGTTCTCTTGGCAGCTTTCTTGAACTGCCCAGCACCAACAGAGTGAAAATGTTAATGAATACTGTCCCATAAATACTTAATGCACATTTTCCTGCAAGTCCTGCTGTGATTAAATAACCACCTCATTACTCAATACCATCTTTCTTTCTTTTTTATCTTTGCACAAAATACCAAGAGTTGGAACTATACCCATACAGTCGAGCTGCTGGAAACATCGCTGCATAAACCAACACCGAGAGGGCAAAATGCAAACACAGATTTCCAAGGAATGCAAAGAGAAATCGAACCCTGTTAAGAGCAAATATTTCCTCTCAGCTACCTCCTCCTGGGATCAGCAAAAGAAGAAAAGCAGAGGGGACAAGCCTGCAATATATTTTCTTCTTGAGTCTACCTTGTTTGGTTTTACTGTCTTTTTGCATTGCGCTTGGAGGTCCCTGTTACAACGGGGGTCCACTGCAGGTACCCTTCAGACACACGAACCCCTGGGTACCACTCTGGGGCTGGCTCTGCTCTGACACCAACTCCTGAACAGCTGCAACAGGAACTCTGCTGTTCTCCCCCATCTGTGGCTTGGAAGGTGTCCATTATTTGTCCAAGGTTACACAAGCAGTCCAGGACAGACATGTAAGAGAACATGGATCACCCAGAGGCATTGCTACATCAGTGACCATGGTGTCCAAAGCACAGCTGACCACAAGATCCCCCACGCCTGCTTGCACAACATCATGACAATCATTTAGGAATCATGACATAGAAATATTAGGATATTGTTTTCTGGACCATTTGAATTCCCGTATTTGAGTCCTTCCCATAAACCCTCAGCTATTTCACAAACCAACCCAAAAGCTGCAATTCCCCTGGGATACCCAAGACCAGAAGAGTAATGCTGAGAGCCCAGAGTCAGCCAGGGCTGGGGTTGGGGGTTTGTGTGCGCTGCCAAACGTGACACGTGGGATTTCCAGCTCTGCCATGCAAGCCGGTCCCAGCTGGAGTGAGTGCTGGTGCTGGAGACACGTCTGCGCTGCTCCCTGTGGTTTTGCTTTGCAGGGCCATGCTCTGCCTCTCACACGGGCCACAGGAAACGTTTTCCCTGACAGAGGAAAGCCATACAGTCCAAATTCATGCCAAACAGCTAAAGATGTAGAAGACTCAAAGTACTAAAGCTTGTGTACGTCAGAACTTTTGGTAATTCCTCCCAAATACATAATTTTTTTGGCACAGATGCTTCAATGTAACTGAAGGGCAAGCATTTAGTTCCATTTTAGCCTGGAGAGTCCCAGCTCCTGTCTCTCCAATTTAAATATGGAAGCAGGCTCATTACGCAATATGTGTTTCAGTGAGTTCTGCACCAGGGAAAGTGTGAAGCTAAGGCTAACGAAGGGAATATCATTAAAGTAATAAACAGTACTAAAGCAGGAACAAATGGGCTGGTCTGAAGCAAGGGCTGCCACATGTATCACAAGGAGTCTGCAAAGAGAAACATTTGAGTCTCTTTGACATTGAGGAAAAAGCGCAGCAAAGGGATGGTGTGTGGGGAATACTGGCGAGGAACCGGTGCCAGCTGAGAAGTTGCTTTTGAAGTGCTGGGTGGAGACACTGGGTGGTCAACACAGTGCCATGTGCTAATGCATGGGTAATGTAAAGACCTCTGGCAATTAAAAGATGCTTTATCCCCTTCAGAACTGGTCCTGACACATGACCGCAGACTCAGATCAGTTAATACACACAAACAGGGCTTTCAAAGGACCACTTCAACTCATTTTGTCTGCGTGACACAGATGCCAGGAATAAATGTACATCTACATCTCATTTCAAATTCGTGCTGCCAGGAGAGCCAGCCCACAAGAAGCACCAACACCTCCTGGAGTCAGAACCACACACACCGGCACATTTCCACTGCCACCCTTTAAAAGAGAAAAAAAAAAAAGAACTTTTTTCCCTTTCTCTGGGTGAAAAAATAGACTCATTTAAGGTGTAAGTAGATGAAGTAGCTAATTAAGGAAATAACCAATAACGTAAATCAAGGTCATTAGAGCAAGCAGCATGTTGCTGCCATTACTTAAATGGTAGCTGAGCAAAAACACGCTCATGCAACCTGAGACTTCAAAATCTACAGTCAGCCTGATCCACAAAGGAAGAGATTCCCATGTCACTCCACCCCTGCGGCCAAAGCCACTGAGGAAAACACTCGAATCTCCTGGTAATTTCCTATAGTCTGAACATTTAATCATCTCCAGCCATCACCAGAAAAATCCCAAGTGAATGACTCTCACATTGAGAGAAATTCACCATAAGCAGCAGTAAGGTCTTCTGCCCAAAAAGCAGCCCCTGCCTGTTTTTGGCAGCAGGAAGAACAAATCCTCTGCAGAAATGAAGTCAGATACGTTGGGCCATATGAATTTTGCTTCTGGCATCTTGTGCTGACTGTGCTCCTCAGCCAGCTGCTCCCAGGATGGACTTGGGGATTTCTCTACCCGCCCCCAAGGGGTGTTTGCACACCAGTGCCACATCTCTCACTAATTATTCCACCAGTTGCACAGACAAAACATCTGCTGAAGGAGAGAAGGAATCCTAAAGCACACAAATAATTTGCACTGCCTAAACAAAGGCAAATAGAGGATGCTGTTAAACCCCCACCCCCCTGCCTAGCAAACAGACCCAGGAGCTCTGCCCACAGGCTGCGGCTTCCTCTGCCTTCTCCAGCAGGAATGAATCCTTGTTTCCAACCAAAACCACAGTTTGTTACTAACACAGCCTCCTTCTGTTTAATTCCTAAATTATCCTAAAGCAACTTAATTCAGCAAGTTGATTAAGTACTTAAAACACTTTGTTTCCTTCAAAAGAAGCTTTTGTTTTGCCTGAAAGAAAATTGGAGCTTTTCTCCTGAATTCATACTAACAAAGGCATAAGAAATCCAACATCCCAAAGTTAAAATACCCCTTTATCCTGCATTAAACACAGCTGCCAAGAACCCAAAATCCGCATTCTGTCATTCCACACATAGCCTTGCAACAGCTGAGAAGACACACAGCACGTCTGGAAACTCAGAGCTGAAGATAAGCTGCAGCCTCCCGCGGGGTTTTACTCTTCATGGGGTTTAAAGAGAGTGAAAAAGCAGGAGCAGCTCAGGGACTGGCGACAGAAGTCATCCCTGCATCAAGGAAAAGTTTTACTGTGTCCGGATATTAAGTCAAATATTACAGAGGATACAGCACAACCCTGCTCCTGTGCCTGCCCCTGGACTCTGCCTGCAAAGGGAACCGATGCCCGCAAAGCCAGGCAGGAATCAGAGCGGAAAAAGAAAACCATTTCCTAACGCAAACATTTGTAAAGCATTAAAGCCACTTACACTTTCAGATGCTGTAAATGGGAGCGATTACTTACCCCGGCTAGATAGGCATTCACAGCCCAGAACAGCCCCACGGAAAGGGTGAGGGCAGAGGGAAGGAGCGGCAGGACAGAGCCCGGAGCATCCTCGATGTGGCAGGAGCGCCAGGAGCCGGAGCTGGAGCTGCCAGTGCCTGTGGTCATCTGGGGAGGGCAGGTCCCTGGCGCTGCCCCGGCTGCCGGAGAGCCGCCCACCGCAGCTTTAGCTTATTGGTGAAAATCCTAAACCCCGATCCAATCCTGTCCCTTTACCCAAATGCAGCTTTGCAGAGGCAACATCCTTTCCAGTTTTGACTAGCGGCATGAAAGCAAAGTTACCTTGCCAATGTGTAAATCACACAAAGAGAAGCAATAAAAAACCCACCCACATGCTCAATTTTATTTCACCTCTTTCTCACAAAGAAAGTTTCTTATTTACTTACTTGGAGCAACAGCCATGTGAGAGCACTGAAGAAAGCTGTCAACTCTCAGCCTGTATCACCAGATCAAAAATCAGTACGGTAAACATCAGGATACCAATAAAAGCACTATTTGTAAGAAAACCTACCAGTGCTCCTGTCACATCCGGGGCAGGACTGTAACACATACACAGAAGGTTTGAAAAAACCCTCAGCACATGGTTCCTGAAGTTATACTGAATTTCACAAAGGTAACTACTGAATTATAAAGTGCTGCTGCCGAACAGCCTGGCTGGCCAAAACATATGGTTTGCCTTTTTTTTTTTTTCAGCCTGGTGCAAACACTGACTGTAGAGATATGCCTTTCTCTGCTATACACAGACCTAGATGCTTGACCCTGATTGACACTCGGGCTACACCGTGGGCAGCTGCAGGCAGCGACCTGGAAACCTGCATTCATCTGCAAACCACCGACAGGCAGGGATAAAAGCCCCTCTGCAACTGCACATTGCTGCACTCAGTTACAGATGTGCAACCCTGGAGCAGCTCCAGAGCGTGGGCTGGCATCTGGGTGACCCCTGAATGTGCTCACACAGCTCCTCCAGCCGAGCCAGTGGTCTGCACTCCAGGTGTCCCAGCAGACCGGCAGCAGAATCCAGATGTGGGCAAGCTGCCCCAGCCCTAGCACAGGCTGGAGATTCAATGACGGCTATTCATGGAGGAGCGAGCAGGGCTTCCAGGAACACAGAGGAAGCATTTTGGAGGGGTATTCCTATTGCAAATCCAATCCAATTCCATTGCAATCCTCTTTACAGTCTAACCTCACCACCATTGCAAGCTTTAAATATAGAGGTAATCAAAATGTACATTAAAAGAAGAACTTAGAACCTGGCAGTGTTAATCTAAGAACCATCCCACCGGGGAGGAGCGCTCCAGGAGCACTGGCAGCCTCGGGGAGGGCTGAGCCTGGCTCTCCAGGAACAAAAGCAGCTTACAAACCAGGTTTGCCACGTGAGAGCCTAATTAGAGACCGAAGCCCACACAGCAAACAGACAGACTACAGAGGAAATTGGAGTCTAATTTACATGGAGAACGATTACTTACTGCAACCAATTAGTGTCAAGCTGACTGACAGACTGCCCAAAATATATTCTCCCCACCCTCCCCTGCAAGTCTGAGTTTTCCCTGCTGTGTTATTTAACCTGGGTTGTTCGGTAGGTGAGCAGTAGCACCTCAACACTAGACAAGGGACAGAGTACAGGGACCTTCTGAGCTTCTCCAAAACAAATACAGAGTTAAAGCCACCCTTGTGCCACCCGGTGCCAGCCTCAGCTGAGCCAGACACAGCATCATCAGAGAGCAGTGTAATGTACTCCCCCTGGTCTTAAATCCTTGAATGACATCCTGAAGATCCCAAAATTAATTATTTAGGAAAGGTGCTCTCCTTTTCCTGACCATGCATTCTGCATGGGGACTTTCACACCCTCATTTGCAACCACACATTAGAAATTCAGGCAAAGGCTGTGTCTGTGTAGCCTTTGCAGCGTGCTCAGGCTGTGGGTTTTAGGTCCCAACCCATGCTGCTGGTCTCTGTCACAGGAAGCACCATCCCACAGCATCACTGCTGCTACTCAGGACACTCAGCTCCATGCACCTGCTCATGGAACAGCCCTTTCTTTCCAAACCAGCCTTTCCTCTCCAGCTGTGCTGTGCCCCAAGCACTGGCAGGACCATTGCTGCTCTCTGGGGAAATAGGGAATCCCACTGCTGCTGGAGGGAGCCACGTGGACAGAGAAACTCCTCCTTGGCTGGCACAGCACAGGGCTGCCCATGGTCCCATCAATGCCTGTGCTGGGCAAGGACATCACCTTCATTTAGGGCATCTCTCTTCAGCTGCCCTGAAAGAGGACTACTTCATCATGCTTCCCAAAGTACAAGCCTGCTGCTAGCTCTGCAAAAAAACCGCCCCTCCTCCCTATCAATTAGTACCCAAACTGATAAGCAGACTTTAAAAACTCCTGAAGTGCACACACAGAACTGACCAAATGCCATTTACCTTCCTTCTACTGTTACAAAAGAAACAACTCATTCCACCATCATTTTTCCCTTCCCAGCACCACACTCATTACCAACAGGACTGACTAATTGCTGTCCTCTCTTCCACACCCTGGCACATGCATTTGGAATGCACAATGACAACAGTATTTCAGTGCAACTCGCTGTGTTATTCTTCACAAATTCCTAAGCAGGGTCTGTCTGAGCAGCCTCTCTGACTACTCATCAGCGAGCTCTTGTGTACATATGCTCAGGCACATAGTGACCATATTTTGGATATTTGAGACCAGATAATCATCCCTTCATTTGAGAAACACAAATATGCTTTAGCATACTTAAAGACTTTATGAGTCTTCTGCACGGACAAGATAATAATTTTTTTTAATGTTTGCAGGCTGGATGGATATATGGCTTTCTAAACACAAGTTATCCTGAAAAGAAAACTTGGAGGAAATGCTCGGTGAAGTTTATCTAGTAGCTGTTAGGTAATAACTGCAGATAGTCAGGACCTCAGATGGGGTAAAACATTAGCAGGAATCCTTTGAATTTCAGTTCACATCAATGGTGCTAAATAAACTTACACCACAGAAGCCCCATCAAGAGAGGTAATGCAGCATCATCCCACCTGGGTTTCCTTTGGATACAGACACCAGAAAGGCTGGTGGCTCTGGTCTCCCTCTTGGTTAAATTAAAAGTCTCTGTTAATGACCAAGTGGATGCAATGAAAATGCATGTGTACTCATGCTCCTCAGAATTAGGCTGTTAATCTGGTGTTTGTGCCCCTGGAGTTTATCTCTTCCACACCTCCCTTCTCCCCAGGGAGCTGCCTTGCTGCCACTTTATCTGCAGCTCTAAGGACAACACACGCTGCTGCTTCGTTTCTAAACTCCCCTCCAGTGCTACCCCTGAACCGAGCTCTTCAGAAAGGGGGGCTCCACCAGCTGTAATTCCCATTAATTCCTCTTATGATTAAGAGGTCAGCTCACTCCACCCTGATGGAGTGAGGCTTCAGAAGTCCAACTCTATCAAAATTATCTATGCATAAAAGACAATCATTATAGGAACAAATGCCTCGCTGAGACTTTTATCAGCTGTGTGCTTGCTGCTGGCTGTTGTGCCACTAATTTAGAGAGGCACAGGCTTTAGAGAGAGCAGAGAAGGCTCCAGGCACAGGAACCTCTCTTCTGCGTTGGGCGAATGTTGATTGTAAAGCTGTGGAGGCAATCACTCCTGGAGAGGGGCAGGGGCAGGTGGGAGAGCAGGGAAATTACAGAAACATTCTTCTGAGTGCATCCCATTAGGGCTGGTGGCAATTACACATGCTGATCAAGGAGGCGGGCTTCCCAGAACTCACTCTGAAATTACCGGGAGGGAAGGTGAGAGAAAGAAGGAAAAAAAAGGAAAAAAGCAGGAGTAGCAAAACAACCCTCAACAACAGCTGCAGACATCCCCTGGCAGCCTGGGAGCAGGGACAGGAGAGCCACCTCCTCCCTGCAGGCAACCCGTGCTGGTGGTCACTCAGGGGAGACCCACAGAGATAAAAGGCTGTATGGCCAGCTGAAAAACGCTTGTAAAAACGCTAATGGTCTCACGGCCTTCTAAGCCACCTCAAGTACTGCTAAATTGCTTTTACTTGCTTTCTGGTGGGTTTTGCTTAGGTTTATACTGATGCACTGCACATCCCTGTGTGCAGGTCAAAACCTGGATCCACCAGCACACCCACAATGCAGGCATCACTGCCAGGCTCTGCAGGTCTTCCTCTCATCTCTCCACTTTTTTCACGAGTTCCACAGCAATAAATGAAGAAACCAACTGAACAACATCTTCCTTTCAATACGCACTATTGGGAGTTATTGCAGTAATAAAAACCAGAAGGAAAGGCAAGAATTTTCATTGCTGCCTTGCAGTCCTGACCCTGGAACTCCTGACAATGTGTCACCACACATTATTAAGAAATATTCATATTAAATCCAACTGTAAAGCTCTACATTCAGCCAATTAAACTGCCTGAGCGGCTGAGCTCTCCTGGAGACCTTTGTACTCTCCTTTTTATTTTTTTAAAAAATGCTCTCTTAGGGAAAGGAATGGTTTCTGCAGAGATGAGCCACCCAGCTCCTTCCAGCCCCAACGTGTATGTATAAAATGTTCTTGGCTGCTTTCAAGCACTGCACATTAATCTGTGTGATGAAGCCTGTCTCCTTCAGTGTTCCATCATTTCTCTTCGAGGCGGGTGAGACAGAGCTGTTCCACTTGGCATCACATACCCTCCCTGCCCCCTTCCCAGATTTTCTTTTTCTTCGTTTTGTTTGTTTTGTTTAGGTTTTCTTTTTGTTTTTTTTATTGCCAGAATAGCTCAGAAGCCATCACCCCTGGCACGTCTGAACCTGAAGAAGAACATATTGCTGTAGATATATAGCCCACAGATATATGAGACAGCCAGGGTGCCCAGAAACAGAACTGGAAGATCGTGGTTTTAGCACTTCAAATTATGAAAAATACCAGTGGCTCCCTTCCTGCAGTTTAGGACACAACTTCCTTCTCCCCCAGCCAGTTCTTTGCCTATGTCGTAACCTGGAGGGATAGAAACTGTTTCTTGAGTTAAGGGCTGCTGGAAACAAACCCCAGACAGATCTTTATGTAGTGATGACTGGGATTTGTTTGTGAGCAGTGTGAGCCCCACTGTTCCGCCTTGACAAGCTCTTGTACTAATAAATCAGAGCATCTCCCGCACACAAAGGGCTGTCTGATACAAAGCCAAGTATTTTTACTAACCTCCCTCCTGGGACATGGATTTTCATGCCTGCCTGCCTGCCCAAAATTTGCACAGGTAAGGATGCCTGTTGCTCGGGCTATGCCAGCCAGGCACCTCACTGGCTGCTCACCTGTGTGACCATGACCTTACTTACCTTCTGAACTACCCATGTGCCACCAAAGCTCAGACTGACAAATAATATTTCCTCAAGTCTTTACTAAATACTAAAATGTTCTGTAGTTGCAGCCAGTAGGGTACCCCCACAGAGGAAGCTTCAGCTGCAGCCTTGTCTGCTGGGAAGGATAACCTTGGCTGTGCCCCGCACAGAAGAGATGCAGTCATTGCTGGCCTGAGTGGTTCCTGGCCAGGAGCTATGAAGGACAATTCCCTTCTTCACCCAACTCTCATCACCTCAGATGGAAATGCCCAGAGCCTAAGGAATGGAGCAGGAGCTGAGCAGAGGACCACAGACCTCATTCACACCCAGTGCCAACTGCTTGAGCACACCTGGGATCACCATGAAAGGGATGAGTGCCTCTTCCATAGATGGGGCTTCCCAGGAGGGCAAATGGATATGAGGGATAAAAGCTGCCTAAGGAGGAATAAGCACCCTAAACCCTGCCAGTTGCTGGTAATCCAGCAGCCTCAGGCATCTGCAGCACATCTCGTGTTCTGGAAGCTGCAATGGGAACACCACACACTTTCCCTTTTTTCCAGGCATCCCTAAATCCTTGGCTCCCGGCATTTCTACAGCGATTAAACACACAGTACTCAGCACTGAAACCCCATAAAAACAAAAATCCATATGGGGAGTGTCCCCATAAACCAGCCAATACCTGCCAGTAGCTGTAATCTTGGTGCCATCAGATCTGCAGAATAAATGAGTTCATTTTACTGGTGCAGGGTTTTTCTACAAAATGGAAATCAAAATTGGCTTGTGAAGATGAACGATGCCTGTGAAACTTTTTTGCTGCACTTGATTAAATACATACAACAACCCCTTTTTTTTCCTACTTGAACGATAAATTCAATAGTCTAAAATTAAGCCCAGCAGGGTAAGTAAAATCCTGTATAGATTTCAGCAGATACTATAATTTTTTTTTTTGAAAACCTGACTGCAATGTATACACATTGAAAAATCACTTGAGTACCTCTGGCACCAAACATAAACACAGGGAAAGCTAAAAATCATGTTGTGTTTTTATCTTGATACATCCTGCACCGCAAAGTACAGCCCTGGTTTGCCATTTCACGATAAAGCAACTCTTTGCTTTTGATCACTTCAGTGTGTAACCATGGATGTGAAATGTGCATTAGTACCACGAAAAGAAAACGGGAAGAAAAAGCCCAGTCACAGAAGCACACCAACCTGAACCACATGCTTCCCAACCAAAGGGTATTTGTAGATACCAGAATTACCATTTCTCTTCGAGACAACTGATCCTTCTAATGAAAATATAAGAAGCCCTAGAGAAATTCTGGTTGATCGTTATTAAATGCACGGGCCTCATGCATTTTTTTTTTCCAGGAAAATGACTGAAGCTTGGCTTTAGCATAATCCTGAAGATTATTTACATCTTCTATATTTTTTCCACTGCTGCTGAATAATCAAGGCTCCTTAGAAAACCACTGCCAGAGAAACATAAGTATTTTTTCCCCTTTCTTTCTCCTCTCTTTTACCTGCTTTTACACATTCTTTCTTGCACAGGAGCAGTGAGGAGGTGTTGGAGGTTAGGAATTTTCCTTTTTTTTTTTTCATTCAGGGAATTTTGTCCCATCTGTTGCCTAAGAGATGATAATGACCAGTACTTAAAAGATGTGGTTGGGAGGGGGAAGGAGGGGAAGGATGCAGCTGGCTATTCTCTTTGCTGGGGAGGCAGAGGCACCTCGAGATTTTGGCAAGCAGACATGACAGAAATCCCCGGGGAGCAGCCAGGAAGGGGCAGTGTGCATACTGTCTCAGTCTCCCTCCTCAATCCCCAGTTTCCAGACATTTGATGAAAGAGAGCTTAGATTGCCTTTCAAATATTTTTTTTTTTCTCAGCAGAAAAACCTAAGAGAGGAAAAAACAGTGGCTCCTCAGAAGACAATGGAAGGAGCTGTCTCTCCTCTTTGGAGGAAAGGGCTCCAAAACATGGCAGGTTCCCTGAGTGTTGGGATGCTTTTGGGAGGGAATCTCACAGGGATGCTTCCAGACAAGCACTTTGGTTTCTGCCTCAGCATTCTTTATTATTTCCCATCACGCAACCTCCCTTCCTCTCCTGCTTCTGCCCTATGCACTCAAAGGGCTGTGCACAGGGAATGAAAACAATTAAATACTCTTAAACAAGCAGGGCAGCAACTGGCACGGTAATGAGTTCATTATGCACCTAAATATGCTTTCTAAAAATAAATTACAGCCAGGTATAGAGATCTCCTGGCTGCACCGTGCCCAGGGAATTATCTTAATGCAAAATCTCTAACAGCCTGGTTTGTTTTGGTTATTTCAAAGCAAACCTGGCCTCATCAGGACAATAACAAGGGCTTGGCTGATGCACAGCATCACAGATTTCAGCTCCTCTCAGGTCAAGGGGAAGCCAAGAGAGCTGGTGCTCTGCAGGGCCAGACCCTGTGTCAGAGCCAAGGGTCACCTCTCAGCACACCAGGGCACAGCCAGGGCACAGCTCAGCCCCGCAACCAGGTGCCACCACAGGTCAGGACCAACATCTTGTGCCACTTGTGTGACAGGTTTGCTGTCACCAGTGTGGGGACAGACACTGCCAAGGTCCTGCCGAGGAAGGATCCCATCTGGCGAGCAGGCTTGGTTAGAATTACACAGCAGCCTGGGCTGCAGGAGACTCATTTGTAGTAATTAGAAGCATGATATGGGCACATGGGAGGACATCAAAAGACACTGGTATTTTTGATGGCACAAATGTCTTTTTTTAGTGGTCAAGAGGCAAAAACTCCCCTGTGCCCTTGAGCTTCTCTCAATAAACCAAAATTATACAGAATTTTTTTTTTTTTTGGCGAGGTAACCAGACAAGTCACTACAAAACCCACTCCAGGGGAAAATTAAAGGTCAAAATTTTTATTGTAACATGTGCAATTCATAGAATCACGTAGGTTGGAAAAGACCTCTAAGATCATCCAGTCCACCCATTAACGAGTACTACCACATCCAGCACTGAACCCTGTTTTGAAGTGCCACAAGAGACCTGTGCATGTGTATGCACAGACACACACATTCCCTGCTCCAATGCACAGCCATATGGGCTGCTTTGCTTCCCCAGTCTCCCAAACTGAATACAAACAAGGCTTCATGTACGTTGGAATCTGCAGGAAGCTTAACATTTACTCGGCTTTTATGTAAACACTTACGTGAATTACACAAGTTTCAGCCAAGAGTCTCAGCCCCCCGCTGTGCTGAGCCAGATAATTCATTACAATTAAAAGCAGAGAGGGAGGCAATCAGGCTCACCCGACGCTGGGCTGGTATGGATTTGCTCTCCCAAATGGTTTCCAACTTGTCCTCTGGAGGAAACGCCACTGACATTTGCATGGGAATGCTGCTCCTGCACCCCAGGGCCAGGCTGTGTGAGCAGGGACAGGGAGGTGTCCCCTGTGTGTGCAGCATCCCAGTCAGGCAGCACTGCTGAAAATCACCTTGCAGGCAGGTGAGCACTGCCCTGGGTACACATACAGGGCATCACACCCTGACAAAAGTAGTTCAATAATAACAATACTGAAAATAATAATAATAGTAATAATAATAATAATAACAATAAAATAACAACAACAATAACAATCATCATCATCAACAACAAAAAGGCACGTGGATGTTGTTTGGGATATGGTTTAGTGCTGAATTGACTGCTTTATTTGTTATCTTAGAGGTCTTTTCCAGCCTTAAGGATTTTATAATAAAAGAACCCTCCTGCCATAAGCACATGCATCACCCCAAACTGCAAGGCAGCATCTATTCCCCACTTCTCTGCCTTTCTCATTCAGTATCCATAATATTCTAAGCTATTAAAACTATCCTATGGAAAGTGCTGTGGCTTACAGTGCTGAAGACAAGTGGTGTTATCCTTTGGTGTTTCTTCTTTTGTTATTACAGTGAATCTTCCTACATCTTTGAAAATAATCCAATTATTGCTTACCACCGGTAAGGTCACTGTTGCTTTGAACAGAGATTTGGCTAATACTCTGATTACTTTTAAGCAAATATTGCTGAGACTCGAGCAGGAATTTCAGAGAGATTGAAAATCCATTTAACTGGAAACCACAGATGGGAAAATATTCAGCCTCTAGTGGATATAAACAACAAAAAGAAGGTATCATTTCTCTTCCTTATTAAAAAAAAATTGGTTTATCTGAAATCAACAGCATAGATATATTCAGCTATTAAACAATATATGATTTCTCATATCATATAACCTTCAAAATACAGCAATCATTGAGTCTTTATTAAATGTTCCCATATGAGCTTCCAGAGGTATTGAACTACTTAAGTGCAATATATGGAAAATAGCAAAAGGTTTGTATCACTTGTGGGAATAAAAGAGCTCCTGAAGAAAAGCAGATATCAAAGATCAATCTGTAATAAGGAAAGGAAGTTAATAGCCCTTACAGCGGTCTTGGAGATAATTTTTCTGCATGGAGCCAGCAAGATAACAGCAAAATTATACAAAATACAGATGATTCCAAGAAAAGGTGTCTATTATAATTCCTTTGGTGCAATTAATCATAGGTTCTTTACTGTCAGACCATCTCCAGGTAATGGCAAAAAAAGGGGGGAAAATAGCCAACTCTTTTTGTTATTTTTCCTTAAGAAGGAATTAATCATATTGTCACTGGAAGATGCTTTTTCTGACATTGCTTCATGTGAACTGGCCAACTGATTAAAAACAAAACACAGCAAGGACTTGCTGTCCTTCTGCTGAAAGAGTGGAGAAAGGCTCAGAGTGTCCTGACAGCTAGGAATGACACATACCACCAGAAAACCCAAACGAGTGTCCCTGGATGGGGGAAGGGTGAAAAATTCCAACATCTCTGGAGGTGGCCAGGGCTGCCTGACCCAAGGACGGCTTCTCCTCCTCCTCTCCTTCTTGCAACCACATTGTTTGCTGGAGAGTTTCCTCCCAAAACCCCCACAACACATCTTCATCCCACAGCAGGGATCTGTACCAGGGTCCAGGCTGAGCTCCCACTCAGCCCTGGTGGGTTTGGCATAGGGACACCCCTACATCCTTTAGAACTGCATCTCTCTTTTTTTTTTTTTTTTCCCCTCCACGCTCCTTCAGCCTGTCGTTTCCAGCTCCTCAGGCAGATAACGCCAGGGCAGGATGTGACAGTGCTGTGCCAGCAGTGAGGCAGGCAGTGACACGGCCCTGGGGACACAGACGGGTGAGCAGGCACGGTGCTGCTCCGTCTCTCTCCTAGGAAACCCGCCCCGCCTGCCCCACACGCGCCAAAATCCCAAGGGGATAGTGGAGAGTGGAAATCGCATCAAGAAAACCTATTTAAAGTGATAGCCCACTGTCATGCAGCGAAGGAAAAATGTGTGCCTCAGCCTTCCAGATGACTCTATTCCCTCCAGAGAGCTGCCTGCGAGCGAGCTGCCTGCCCAGCACCAATGAACGAGACGGCAGCACTATCACAAAGCCGAACCCTGCCTTTGTCCTGCCAGCCTTTGCCTCCTGCCTTCCCATCTTGGACCAAGGTGGGGACAAAGGAGGCCTGGAGAGAAGCACCGCAGGGCAGCCACTGCCTAGCAAAGACACCGGGGGAACGAGATGCTCAGGGGATGAGGATGCTCAGAGGATGAGGATGCTCAGGGAAGGAGGATGCTCAGGGAAGGAGGATGCTCAGGGAAGGAGGATGCCCAGGGAAGGAGGATGCCCAGGGAAGGAGGATGCCCAGGGGATGAGCGAGATCTCAGACACAAATTCCTCACTGATGGCTAATGAGTACCATGGGGTTCCAACTCATCTCCCAGTACTGCTTTCTCCCCTCTCTCCCCATGAGGGGATGCTCAGGGATTCAGGAATGTTTTGCAGCAGGAGGCAATGCTCTCGTCCACACACTTAACACATTTTCTGTTTTGAACCTCAGTCCCCATGCCTTCCTCCCGGTTGCTTCTTAATGCTTTCCTCATCAATGCCCACACCCACTCTGCAGCACAGACACCTGCAGGCTTTTAATTGCTCCTGGATTGCCTTGATTAGATGCTTTCAGGGACCTTTGGCTTTTCTCTCAAGAGGTATCCAAGAGACAGGCATAAACTCACAGTGTCAATCCACAGTGCTGGGCTCTGTTTTCTCTTGCACATTCACAGCAGCCAGGGCTTGGGTCTGCTTACACCATCCCTGGGCATCTACAGTGCTACGAAATCAGCATGCAAAGGGTATAAAATACTGTCTAGCAGCAACTGCATTTCCACTGGCCTAAGGACTCACACTTCATGGGCTTATTTCTACAAAAATCTAAGTATGCTGCCAACTAATCCCCTCTTTCCTACCTAGTAACTGTATCTGGATTTTTTTTCCCAGCTCTTTCTCTGAAAACTTGTTTCTTCAGAGAAAAAGCAGCAGCCTCAAAAACTGAAAACCGACTATTTAAGAAATAAATTGTATTGGTGCCTCAGGAAGAACATGGGCTGTTTTAAGCACATTAGACTGTTATGTTAAATATTAGCAAACAGAGGAAGAAAAAGCCACATAGTTTTGTGCTTCTTGTTAATGGCTCTAAACCCCAGCAGAGAGGAAAGCCCATGGGATATGACTTTTAAAACCATTCTGTGAGCTGCAGAATAACCTCCAGGTTAAAAGTTCATAAGAGAATTATAATCAAAACATCTCTGTCAAGGGTGGATCTCAAATCCCCGTTCAGGGACAGGTTTAACTTCTCAGCAAGTGAACACAATCAAACCACACCATTGTTTTGCTGCTAGTGGCAGGAGGAATTTATCCTGGCCACCTTGCTGGAGCTGGCACTGGCATAGGGACCCAGAATCTGCTGCTGCAGGATGCAGGCACTGTGGGGGAGCCTGGCATGCAAGGGAGCCCAGCATGTTAAAATGCCCAGGCTCCTCGCAGCATCCCCTTTCCAAAAAGTAGCCTGGGTGAGACAGGCTGAGACCTAAAAAATGATGGATAGCTCTGAGATAAATGAACAGATGCAGCATCTGAGGAGAGGCAGGGCAAAATGCAGAGCCAGGTAGCAAGCATTGCCTGTGTCCAGCCTCGATGCTGCCAGGGTTTTCAAGGAAGAAATAAAAAAAATAATAATTATAAAACCCCCCAAACTCAGCTGGCATAGCGTTTTTACAGACATTTGCACAAACATTGGAGGCATATCCAACACACAGTTGTGTTTAACATCGTAAGTTTACAAACAGCACCTAACAATGCTGACTTGGTAGAGCACTTTCCTAATAAACTTTACAGTCAGGAAGACTAAGAGAGGATACACTCTAACCTGCTTTTAGCCAGGGTTGTCTAAATGCGAGGAGTCTGGGGAGGCCTCAAGCAGGAAAACAAAACAGTGAGAGTGGATTTAATGCAGAAACCCGAGCTGGCTCATTAGTGTGGAAGCAGCTGTCAAAGAGCTCAGGTCTGCACCAAAGCACCCACCTGGCCAACTGAGCCCAGCTATTCAACCCAGAGGGAATGAGACTGCACTGGTGGCACCATGCCCCCACACAGACCAAGGCAGCTGAAACAGCCAGCAAACACCATGCAGGGTGGGATTTCATCAATCCACTCCCATAACCACTTGCACAGAGCAAACGCACATCGAAATAATGTCACTCAAAATATCAAGGTTCTCATCAGGGACAAGTATGTCATGAATCACTGCTGAAGCCAAATTTAAAAGGATATTGATGCCCAGGCATCCCATTTGGTGCTCATATAACATATGGCACATGTGAATTTTATAGCTTTTGTATTAATCTGCCCAGAATGCCATCACTTTGCGAGATTTCATGAAATATTAAAATTAATGAGGATAATTTATTTTACAACTCTCGTCAAAGGCTCTGGGAATGATGAGAACCTCCCCATTAAATTCATTCAGGTTTGTGACTCGCAGCCCTAATATCTGGCATCTGTTTGCCAAGTGAGAGAAAGACACGATGTTTTTCAAGCTGGTTATTTGATGGATCAGCCTGAATTTATTTATTAAGGTTTCTACAATCTATTATCACTGCAGGAAACAGAGAGAGAGGGATGATAGAGTAAGCATGTTTATCAAACCACGAGAAATCTACAGAGACATTCAAAACAATTCTCTTTAGCCACTGCAGGAAAGTGTCAGGCATCTTTATTGATAGCCCAACTGTGCATTGCACAGTTGGCCTTCAAAAACCCAACAGAAGACTATGATGTATAAGGACAGTGTAGGAAAAGGCTGAATTTTCATGTCTTGTGATGAATACAACAGTGCTAGAGTCATTTCTAAAGGACTCTGCCCACCTGTGTGCAAAACAGTATTTGAGATATCAGCAGGTGGCAAAACGTTCGGGCACCAACGCACAAACCGGGCAGTGACAGACGGCACTGGAAAGCAGCCGGGGCCAAGATATTCCCTGCTATAGTGACTACTGTGGAAGAGAGTGGGTTCTGCAGTGTGTATCCGGAAGATTCAAAGCCAACAGCTGCTGGGAACTCTGAACAACCACAGAATTCAATAGTAAATCTCTGATGAATGGTTAACACTTTGCAAATCTTTTCAAGAGCAGGCAGTGGTATCGAGCTAGTAGCCTGCTGCAAAACTACCTGCGCACAAGATACAAAGTCAATGTTTCGACCAACTAATAACGAGAAGAGAAGGGTTCAGGCAAGGTCCCTCAGTCCAGCCACCTGCCCCAAGGAGTGGGGGAATTGATTGTGTGAGTAATCGTGTGCACCTTGGCCCTTGGCTACGTCTGCGCATGCAGGAAAATGCAGCGGAAGAAACCAAGGGCAGCAGGATATTGTTGTAACAGCCTCGGCTGTGCTCATGTCTGAAAAAACAGTTAGCAATCCCTGTACCTGAAACGGATCACGCACCAACTCCTGCAAAGTTTATTATTCTCTTATTTCCTATCGCAAATTGGTTGACTGAAATCCTCCGAGCTTCGCAACCAAACAAATCATCCTCATAAACATGAACTGAAGGGAATGGGTGGAGACACATTTGTTTAAATGAGCACACAACTGGTAGTTACTGAAAAGACAGCTATGAAAACTTGAGTCTGTGTCTATGGAGATGTTTCCCATTAAAAAACATCTTGTTAATACCAAATACTCTTGGACTACTTCTCCACAATGTAAAAAATCATGTGCAAAATTACATTCTACTTCCAAGATGCCATAGACATGAACAGAAGAAAAACAATATTCTGGAAAAGGAAATTTCACAGTTCATGTTATTGCGCCAAAATAGCTGCACTGCAACCAAACACACCAACCACTCTATCCACAGAAGAGCCAATACCTGCCCAACAGCAGCCCACAGTCAGAATCACAACTGATAAGGACAATGATGATGATAAATGAAGTTGGACCAACAGCAACTGGCTCTGAATTACACTTTCATTCCATTATTTCCATCTCCCAAGACACACATGCTCCCTATATTGAGAACATATGGTGACATGGTGACACATGGATTTGAATCTGTTTCAAAGGTACGTGGAGTCACATCAGCAGAGCAGGAGCGTGTGCTTGCTGCAGCCAAGATACTCATTTATTCTTCATATGCACTTATGTGTGGGAATGGGCTCATCAGCATCGCTATTGGTTCATCCATAATTAACATCTGGATGCCAAAAAGAATGAAAGCTGACACAAGATCCAAGTATTCCAAAACTCTGCAAGCTCTCTGCATACTTGAAAACTAAAGAAATGTCCTAACATGAAAAGCAGATTTTCTGTTCCCAGTTTGTGCTAAACTCTACAGATATGTTGGTCCAAGCTGTTGACCCCTTGTCTCAGCTGATGAGGGATGATCTTGCAAAATGGACTGATCACACACTAATGCAGAAACAAGAAGAGATTTTGCTTTAACAACTGTTTTCATAGAATCACAAAATTAACTAGGCTGGAAAAGACCTTTGACATCACCAAGTCCAACCTATGAGCTAACCTAACACCTCCTCATCAACTAAACCATGGCACTGAGTGCCATGTCCAGTTTTTTATTAAAACATGTCCAGGGATGGTGACTCCACCACCTCCCTGGGCAGACAATTCCATTGCCCAATCACTCTTTCAGTGAAGAATTTTTTTCTGATGTCTAACGTGAACTTGCCCTGGTGCAGCTTAAGACTGTCCTCTTATTCTGTCTCTGGTTGCCTGGGAGAAGAGTCTGACCCCCACCTGTCTACATCCTTCTTTCACCAAGCTGTAGAGAGTGATGACGTCTCTCCGAGCCTCCTTTTCTCCAGGCCAAACAACCCCAGCTCCCTCAGCCATTCCT
>VZSR01001459.1:5108833-5228742 GCA_013398615.1 Brachypodius melanocephalos
TGTGGCCAAAGTGCAGGACATGGCACTTGGATTTGTTAAACTTCATGTTGTTGGACTCAGCCCACCTATTCAGCCTGTCCTGGTCCCTTTGCAGAGCTCTCTCACCCTTCAAAAGATTGACACACGCTCCCATCTTGGTGCCATCTGCAAACTTTCTGATGGTGGACTCAATCCTCTTGTCCAGATCATCAGTGAAGATATTAAACAGGACTGGCCCAACACAGATCCCTGGAAATGGTGCCATTAAATTAAGGGGGGCTGGTGAGTAAAAAACAGGGAGGGGAGAAAAACCTATATAAAAGAGCTTTCATGCACCACCAAAACATGACAAGGATGCAGATGGCCATGCCTCGGTCCCATAAGGGGGTTTTGCTGGAGAAACATCCCCTGAGAGATACCTCAAGTCCCTGTTCATCACACCCCAGACTGGGGCCCTGTTCTCTCCTCAGGACAATCACAGTGCTCAGCCAGCTGGGATGCAAAATTTTGACTGGAACCACAGGATCTTGACTTGGCTTCACAGTTTTGTTTCTGGAAACCTCAGAGCAGCTCTGTTCTTCCCTGTTAGGCAGCTCCATCCTGCTTGTGTATGCTTTCACTGAGTCTCCTTGCTTTTAAAGGTTCATCAGACATAACTGGGATCAGGAAATGGACAAACAAACTTGTAAGAAGTCCTTAAAATACTCCTTTAATGTTCCTTTAAGCATTCACTGTTGTGCTTTACTGGAGGAGACCACGTGCCCGCTGTGTGCTGTGATCTCTACCAAAGGAAGTAATCCTGGTTCTTCTAGGCTTTAACCCATTGGTAAATCAATCTGGATCACCATCTTATAACTGTCCCTAGAAATAAGGAGGCATTTCTCCAGGGCACTACCCTCTCCTCAACTCAACCTCTCTGGGAAACTCCTTGGCAGACTGGCTGGCCCAGGTCTTTTTACACTTTTTTTTTTTTTTCAGCTTTTTTCAGAGGACCTAGGCAGAGTTTAGATGCTGACTGACCTAACATCAAACCCTCAGCCATCACCTCTGCACTACTAGGGCTTGCAAATTCATGCAATGCAGCAGCAAGGTGGGACTATCTGTGGTATAACTCACCCAGGAGCAGATATGATCCCTGCTCACACCTTGGTGAGGTGAGGGGCTGAGGCTGGTGGACAGTTTGCTTTCCAGCAGCAAATGTCAGAGATGGAGGTGAAGTCATCATGAAGCAGAGGCATTGAGGTAACTGTGAGGTGAGAAGGAGGATGTACAACCCCCTATGAATGCTCAGCTAGGCTTTTATGCCAAGCAATTAGGGACAGACTCCTTTCACAGTAAGCATGCTTCTTGTTTGCAAACAAACCTAATGCCACAGCAGAATCTGCTTACAGAATGTCAACATGAATCTGAGATATGTTTTCTCTCCCTACAAAGAGAAGATTAACCATAGTACTTTTGGCAACTCACATTTCAATTAATAAGAGCACTATCTCATGAATAAACCCAATTATCAACTATCAAAATCAAAAGTTTCCTACGAGAGGGGTTTTATCAGAAGAGGAAAACAAAGCCTCACTTGCTGTTAGCAGAAGGGTGGTCCATCTTTACCTTCCCAAATGGTCTGGGCATTTGGCATCACAACCACAACACAGTGAGTCAATATACACATTATATATATTACATATGTTATGTATCAGTACTTTGGGTCCCCAAAGGCATAGGACTACAGACCACTCATCGACAGCAGAGCTTATGTGTGCTATTATCCACGTAGTCCATGCTTCCAATCTGCCTAGTGTAACTGTCTTGAGTGATTTAAACAAGAACTAAAAATCTTCCCACAAGACTGAAGCAGCACCATCGAATTTGTAAATACCTTGGGCTCCACAGAAGGATGTTAATGCTAATACAGGGAATCCAATGCAAATGAAAAATACCCCTCATTACAGAGTTTCTTGTAATGACAGTGCTCAAATATAACCACAACAGTCTGCTTTTGATTAGAGCAAGCCATTTCGTGCCGCCGTTATTATTTGTTGTTTCTATGGTTCCTTGGGTGCACATCACTCTTCCCAGACAAATACAGAGAGAGGCTCAAAAGCTCCTTCACTGAGATAACAAATCCTGCTGGATTTCAGCAAGGTCGAGCCCATGCACACCTCTGTCCTCCTCCCAGTTCCAACAGGGCTTTCCATACGGACTTGACTTCTCTTTTCTCCTTTTTGGAGTAGGGTTCCCTTACACACTGAGCCGCACTGCGAACTTCCCATGTTCTCCCATGCATCAGCAGAAAAAGTTCTCACTTTTATTACATCTGGAAAAAAGTCATTCCCACCTTAAGGAGAATTGGTTGGGGTTCATTCAAACCTGCAAAGTGCCAAGAAAAGGGCCCCAGGTGAGCACCTCGAATTAAGCACATGATTCCCATGCAGTTGCCTCCAAGGCAGATCCACAGGGCCAACACCCAGTGACCCTCCAGCCACCACAGAAGTATCCTTCCTTCAGACTTCTCATCTGAGGCTGATTTTGATTTTTTTTTTTTTTAAAGAAAAAACCCAGCGAAACAAAAACCTCCAGCAATCTGTTGGGTCAGAGGGTTAGAAAATGGTAGTCCAGCTTTAATTAGGCTGTGGTGGTTAACGGCCCTGTAAATCCATATTTTTACATTGCATGCCCAGATCTGTGGCCTGTTTTCCCTGGCACGTGCTTTTGTTTGGCTCCAGGAGGTGACCCCAGGCACACAAAAGCAGCTGCACAGATACAGGGTGAGTTTGTGCAGCATTAATGAGGCAATATAGATGATAAGAAGTACATCCAGTGCCTGGATATACCGAATGCTCGGGGGAACTGGGCTCATATTAAACAACAAAACAGTGATCTGTTGTGTAGGGATGCAGGTCTGAAAGAATGGTTTCCAGATGGGACCACACCACTGGTAAAAAGAGAGAGAAAAAAATCCCTCTCTTTTAAAATAAAACAGAATAAAAAGAATACTATCTACACATACATTATATCGATAGCACACATATATCCTGCTTACATTTTTCCAAGGAGCCTTTATGACAGCTCTCCTATAACTTGTGTCTCTTTTGCAGCAATATTTCTCTTTTAAGCATAAGCTATTTTATTGATGCAAAATGGAGCCTTCTACTTTAGAAAAGAATTTGAATGAGAATGGCCACACCTTGCTTTTGCTCCCACCAGATTCTCCCAGCTCTGGATGGCTGGGATGGGCTGTGAGGCTGGAGCTCAGACAGCAAGAAAAACCAAAGTAAAGCTGTTTTAATTTTTATAGTACTTCCATGTGCAGTACATAAACCCCTATTCAGGGTAAAGAAACCCATTGTGGAGCTAGCTGGAGGGAGTGATAACCAGAGTACAGAGATCTCAATAAATATGTCAAACTATTGAACTGTCAGATTTGGCTCTTTTCTATTTCAAAGGCACCAAACAAACACTTGGAATTAATAAAGTATCATTTAGAAAGGCCATATAATAACGAGGCTGGCAATAAATCACGTTAGCAAAGCATCCCAGTACAAACTCCTTATGTTAGAGCAACAGATCCTGAGAGTATAACACCGTTCCCCACTCCTCAATATTAAAAACTTGCTTTGTTGCCATCAACATGTTGTTCTCAAAGCTGTTGAAAAATTTCCTGCTTGTCAGTAATTTTAAAGAAATGTTCACCATAGGTTGAAATTCCCACTCGAAGCTGCTTTTCTGTGGGGCAGGTCACCATGTGCCTGCTCCTCCTGTCTGCCTGGAGGCTGGACCACAGGAGGAGGGGAACTAAGACACTTGAATCCTGACAGTATTTCATTTATTGTTACAATTCCACAATTTGACTTCTATTCCACTTCTCACATCTGTTTGCCAAATCCAGCTATTTGCTTATCCATTTCATTTAAACATTATTTTCCTCTTCGACACAAACAGTTTATCAGTGGAGAGCTACTCTACACCAAATGAGGGCTGTGAGCAATATTCCACCCTCTTACTTATGTAAATCCTGTTTATTAATGACAGACACAGAGTGCGACACCTGAACCAAGGCCTGCGAAACTTTGCACCCACACTTTGGCAGAACATCTGAGAAATGTGGGAAGGTTTGATGGGGTGTAAATCAGAGGGAACCCCAGCTTGCTACCAGGGAGCTGTTGGAGCCCCAAGTACCTACCTTGCCATGCCAGGCAAGGCTCTTACTGCACCATAAGCCAGCCCTAAATGCAAACCCATTTTCTGCAAGTCCCAAGAGGTTCTAAAAAGGCACATTTTTCTGAGTGGAAATGTCTGACTGTGGTTAGGTCAAGACAGCTTTTTGCTTTGTTGTCACCATTTTACCCCACAGCTGGAGGGAACCCTGCCACAGGAATCGAGTGAAATGGCAGTTTCAATATTATGGCAAGAGATTTGCACCACAGATCAGCAGCTGACATGATGAAAACCAATATTCCCCAGCAAAATGGTATTCTCTGAATGACTGACCAGGCAACTCATACGAGTTTAGTACAGAAAAAGAAAATAATCTATAGTCAAATTATTTAAAATCCTGTCTAACCCTTGTTTACTTAACTAATGACAACAAGCTCTCTCACTTTTCATCTGCATTACTTCAGCTGTTTACCAAAATTTCCATAAAGAGCTTTCTTCTTTTTCTTATTCCTGTTTACTTCTATTTTCTATTTAGAGATTTCAGACTGGCTCCACTCTGCTGCTTTCATCTTGCACCAGCAGACTTGCAGCTGACTGAAATAAGGTAACCTGTCCTCTGCTTGGCCCTGGGCAGAGCCCAGGGCAAGGTGCAACTCCCTGGATAAACACCCTGTGAGCCACTTCGTTACTGAGGCTGGGTGCCAGCTAATTAATTGACCTTATCTGTTCCTCTGTACTGTATTTATTCAAGGAGCCCCCCCCAGAAAGGCTGGCTGCCTCACAGTTACAGCATTCAGATGTTATAAGTTCATGAGCCAGAATCAGTAAACATGATGCAATTATAAAAATAAGTTGGTGTGGAAAATCAATTTAAAGGGTCCTCAAGAGAAAAAGCACTTCTAGATAAAATGCCTCATAAAAATGCACATAATAGCACCCTGGCTGCAGCACAACCAACAATCCAGGGCTGCATTTTATTTCATACTGGGTGAGCTATACCCCAAGACAGATATCTGGTTCTGCCTTTCCCATCCAGCCATGTATCCAAGGATCTGTTCCCACTTCCCAAGCTGCTTTGATTGGACCACACCAAGCACTCAGCCTTTCGGAAGACTGACAGGATGGGTCTTCTCCTGTTGTACTTCCTACTGTTTCCCAGGGTTTCTTCTGATTTTACTGTCATGTTAATTCTCCTGAAATCCTGTGATAATCACCCTTAATCCAGCTGTCAGCATCCCAGCATTTGTTACCTTGCATTTAGTCCAAGGAAGGTGTGAAGGTGTTTTATACAACCCGAGTCACAGACAGATGAGCTTCTAATTGCAGAACTGTTTCTACTTGCAAACCGATTTCCATAAGGGAGATGAGAAAGCCTTTGCACCACCCTGCACTTTCACATGGTCAGCACATTCTGTTGGCTCTCCTGGCAGCTCACAAAACCACTGTCCACCAGCTTTGCCGCCTGCCTGCAGGACTGGACAAGAGAGGACAAGTCTGTTCACCAGTGGCTTTTTCCTTCTTTGGAGGTCTCAGGAAATTCGAGTGGTTAAACCTCTAACCTCATCAGAGGGCTCTGGTGAATCATGGCCTCTCATAGTCTGAGGTCATCAACATGTGTTCTGAGTTGCAAGACCATCTCTTCAGGATGCTCTGCCCTGCATCTCCAACAGCTGCCTCATGGGCTGAAGGAAGGGCACCCACACACCTCGGGAAAAAAGCCCAGCTGCAAAGCAGGCACCATACAAACATGCCCACGGTGCTTGTAAGCATCCCGAGGGGAGAACAAGTTTAGAAAATCACAGAATTGTTTAGGTCAGAATATACTTTCAAGATCATCAAGTCCAACCATTAACCCAGCACTGCCAAGCCCACCACTAAACCGTGGCCAAGTGCCTCTTCTACTTTGCTTTTAAATTACTTCATAGATGACTCAACCACTTCCCTGGGCAGCCTCTTCAATGCTTGACAATCCTTTTAGTGAACAATTATTTCCTAATATCCAATCTAAACCTCTCCTGGTGCAGCTTGAGGCCATTTCCACTTGTCCTCTTGCTTATTACCTGGGAGAAGAGGCTGACCCTCACTTTGCTATGTCCTTTCAGGGAGTTGTAGAGAGTGAGCCTCTCTGAGTCACCTTTTCTCCAGGCTGAGCACCCCCTGCTCACTCACTACTCCTTGTAAGCCCTTAGGAGTGTTCCTCCCTTTAATTTCTACCACCATCTTCTGAGAGAGTCCAGTGAGCACTGTGAAGAGCCTCACCTTGTTAGAGCCAGGTTTACACCACTTTCCTTGCCCTCAGCCCAACAACAGCAGGAAGAGCTGTCAGGGTGTGCAGAGAGACACTGATACAGTGACTGTCTGAGCACCACTACAGCCACACTGGTTGGGTTGATCTGTGATGCCCTGAGGAGTCCTGGGGCAGGTGTTGCAGAAGAGCACAAGTTTTGGGATGTCCTGGTAGAGAAACATCCCTGTGCCCCTTCCTGGGCTCCAAAGCAATGAGGCAAACTGCCTGAGCTTTTGGGCAGAGTGCTATCCCAGCCCTCATGCCAACATGTGCCAGATGCCATGGCACCTGGTGCACTGAGCTAGTGCTGTCCAGCCACAGTTACATCCCTTCATTAGAAAGCCTTTGCCTGGCACTGCCCTCTCTCCCTGTCCTGCCTGCAAAGGGAAGACACCACTTCAGCCACGGATGGCACTGCACAGCCCTTCCAGCCCCTCCTGCCAGCAAAAACGACAAAAATCAAGGTGATGGAGCTGGACCTGGAAAACTCCACTGCTCTTCCACGAAAAATTCGATTCCATGGGGAAAGCAGAGGTGGGTGAGCTGGAGAGGTGATGCTATCCCCTTGTATCCAGCATGGCCCCTTCCCTTTGCCTCTCCCCATGGGGTGTTTAAGGCAGCTCAGCAAAGCATCCCAGGCTTGGGGCTGGCTCCTACCCCGGTATCCACACAGGACCCTGCTCGGCTGGAGTGGCCAGCACCATTTCTGTGGTCTCGGTGTGTGGTCCCCCATCGAGCACCATCTGTCTTGAGTTTAGCACAACAACGCTGCAGCCCCACCAATTAAAACAGGCTGCAGAGTTAAATCCTGAATGAATGCAAAGTTAAGTACATGATCAGCAGTGAAGATAAATAGCACAGGGATGGGTCTGGCATTGAGGTGGGAGCCAGAAGGGCTGGGACACCACAGAAGGTGACGGCACAGACCCCAAACCGACCCCAGGTAGAGCCAGTCCCCTTCCTGACCCTTAGACTGGTGACAGTGACACCGGGACACCATTCCCTTTCTTTAATGCAGACTTAACTGTTCATTTTCTGCTGCATGGAGACACCTACTACAGTGTCAGGTAAAAATACAATTATTATCCAGTCTGCCTGGCATCCTCCCCATCCCAACCATTCCACATCATACATGGATACGTTCTCATCACACCCACAAGAGCAGGGTGGGATGCTCCCAGTGCATCCAGCCTGTGCACACAACAGCCTCTTTGAGGCACTGAGCCTTGCAGGACCTGCCTGCTGTCCCACTACTGCATCTACCAAGGATTTTAGTAGATGCAGGAGCTCTAAGATGCTCTCAGAGGAGCAGCTCTACACCATGCTCCTGGTGCATGGGCTGCCCAGCTCCATCCAAGGTCCATCCACCCCATGGGCACCCACCCTTGCAACAGCACATTCTACCAATACCACTGGAGAGGTCCTGCTGGCTCTAGTGGGAATGAGACCATTTCTTAACCTAGAGGATGCAGGTGGAAGCTACTCAGCGGGGATAGTTTAGATAAGCATCACATAAAATAGCTGAATCCCAGTTCCTGTGCAGAAATGTATCTGCTTGTATTTACCACCCACATACTATTTTATTAAGACATAATCTCAAACAAGAATTGTTGCCATTGCTGAAGTTTATTTTAACATATGGCCAACTGAGCCTAAGAAAAACACGTAAAATACGTTTTAATGTGCTATTCTTGCCTAATAGCTTTTATATTTTTTTAAATGTGCAATATATATTTATACATTCCAAATATTTGGGGAGGTGTACATTAAAAAATTATATCAGTCACAAGTTGACTGTTAAATGAAAAAAGTACTGTGGTTCCTTTGTGTTAGTCCAAACCCACTAGCATTGCATTAATTTTCAATAGGTAAAAGGTAATTTGTGGCTTCATAAATTCTCTTCAAGACATGGTAATTCCTACCTGGTCACAGCTGTCAGACACTGATAGGCTATACCATGGTGATGGGTTTTTAAAACCAGAGATGGATGTCTTGTGAAAATCCTGATGTATTTAAAAGGCTGGAAAATTCTTTCAGTCCAGAAAAAGCCCAGCTGAAGTCCTGGCTGGGGTTAGCTGCTTTCTCTACAATTCAGCAAGGCACTGAAACACACACCTAATACTGAGTACAGGAGTCAGTTCTGCTGCCTTTGATAAACCATTTGTGCATGCAACTTTTAAGCACACAATTTGCTACATAATCACGGCTATCAGGATCCCATTAACTGAAAACCATTTGCAGAATGAGCATCCTTGGCATTTCCAGCTCCCTCATCCCATTTACACACAGGTATGGTGCAGGCACCCATATCACTCCTGCAAACAGGGAATGCTGCTTGCCTCCCCATTCCCAAATTATTTCCCCAGACTTTAAAAGAGTGTCTGGTGGTGCTGACCATCCCCGCAGAAGTGAAGTGCAGTAACACATCAAACCACCCTTGGGCTGGCCTGGACAGAAAGCATTCCCTCTATCCAGGTTGTTCAGAGTGGCTTGCTCACATGGAGGAGCATCCTGAGGAGAGACCAGTATGTGCTACCCAGCCAGAGGGATGCTGGAGCCTCAGAGGCTGCAGCCCATGGACAGAGACCACAGGGCAGCCCCCGAGCTGCTGTGACCCCACCAACACATTCCCACACTGGTGTCTCACCCATACGATGGGGAATGTGGTCGTTTAGCAAAGAAGTGGCTCTCTAGTGGCTCTCTATATCAGCTGTCAATTTTCATGCCTAGTCACTGATTGGTTTTGCTGTAACTTCCTCAGAAGAATCACTTCTTTGCTAAACCACCACACAGACCCAACCAAGAGTGGCAATCACAGAATCACAGAACCATTTAGGTTGGAGAAGACCCTTAAGATCATCAACTCCAAGCTTAAATTTAACACAATGAGTCTTGCTCCTTCCATGATGCCATATAACCAGAACATGTCAGCCATTCCCAACTCTTCACCAACCACATGCAGGGCTGCAAAAAGTTCTTGCAAAAACATGGATGAAGTTACAGCTAAACACCTCTTCATCAGTCCCTGCTTCTCATGCTTGAAGGGACAGGGCTCTAAATGTTTATCCTCACATGAAAGCCCACTCTGCAGAATTTAATTGGATACATTCTAAAATATCAGCTTTGTTTCTTCACCTATAAACCAGAAAGCTGCTCTCTCACATGTTTATTTGAAATAGGGATTTAGCAAGTATTAAATGCTCTCCTCTTAGCTACAGTTCCAGGCCAGGATTTAAATATCTGTGTTACAAGACGAATTCTAGCCTTAAACCACACTAAGCACACTCTAAAAATGGAATAAAATAATCAATTCCATGTGCAAATCTCTGCCCTCTTGGTAACCTTCCTGACCCAAATACAGCCAATGCTCTGACCGGCATGGGATGGTCCCCTTGCTGTAGGCTTCACGTAAGGAAAATCAGAAAGGCAAGGCAGAAGACACTCCCTAATTTTTGCAGTTTCCAGCTAATACCCTCAAAGGACAGAGGGCTGGGGAGGATGAACTCTGAGACCACTTGCAAAGGCCACTCTGCACACACGCAGCATTCTTTATTCAGCATTTACATATTGACTCGCATCCTGTTTTGCTGTAAATCATAATACTACTTCACTGCTGTCTGAAAAATGCAAATTCCAGCAGATCTGGCAAAACACTTTAGCCACTGCTTAGCTTCCAGCCTAGCAGTTGCTCAATGGGGCTATTCATAAGCCCTGCACAGACTTCAATCCCTTCTGCACCAAGTAGTGCTGAGCTCTTTGCCTGGCTGCAATCTGGAGTTCCCTGCAGGAGATATTTTCACTTCTGCCCTCCGGCTTTATCTCCCCTCTTCATGCTGCACATGATGCAACAGCCAAAAACCACAAAAATCCAAACCAAAAAACCAAAACCAAGCAACACTCCCCCCCCAAAAAAAAAAAAAAAAAATCTCAGAGAATACATTGACTTTGATTTGTTTTCAGTGTTGGCCTGAAGACAGCCATGGTTCAGCACAAGCACTGGGCAGCAAAGGATGGTATTGCTGATCCCAGCCTGGCTCACCATTACAGACACACCAGAACTGTTATTTTCTGTATTTCTAGGACACCACTCATACAGAAAACATTCAAGATTAACATTACATTAGCTACGGGGTTATCATTTTATGAAATGCATTTTTAATTCCTATTTTTTAAAGAGAAAAAAAAGGAGAATCATATAGCTTTTTACATCCAGTGAATCAAACTCCTTATAATTAGGACTGCTGGTTTCCAAGGTAACAAGGATCCAACTCTCTTTTATGTGAAGTAAAAATAAAGGACAGCTCCATCCAGTTGCTGGTGTGGTGTGGACATGTTAGGCCAGTGATGGGATGGTGCTGCAGACCTGGTGGAGCTTGGAGCACCCAGGGCAGCTCTGCTGCCAGTGCCACCACATTGGAGGAGGGACACAGAGCAGAATACTGCCTCCAGTCCAGCCAAAATCATGGACATGGACAAAGTGTAGACAGGGATTTCTCCAGCCTTCCCAGTGGTGCCTGTGTCCCCTTGGCCCAGGACTCCACTGCTGCCACCACGCCTCCTTCTGCAAGAGCAGCACTGCCCACACCCCTCCCCAAGGGCTGCAGCCTCCTCTGTGATGACTTCACCCCTAATAATAACTTCCAGAGCCCCATGGACTCCAGAGGAAAATAAACTCCAGTTGCTTTTCCCTTTTACACTCCTCTTATTTTAGGAATTTGATGTGGGTGTAAAAGAAATAAGACACACCTATCATGGCTGGAAAAAAGCACTGTGGGTATGATGTGACTCTGGCAAGCACAAAAGTGAATCACAGCAGGATCTGCACTGACTTCCTAAAGCAGTAATTTGCCTGGACCAGGCTTCCGTAACAGATGCTGCCATTTTTATATGTAACTTAAAATTTTCAAATCTGTAAGGGGAACGTGTGTGTGTCTATGTGTTAGTGTGTCTGTGAGTGTGTAACTGTGAGTGTATTTGAGTGTGCAAGAGTGTGGCACAGTCATTACACAAAGTCACCACTTTTGTACCAAGGTGTGGGCACCTGGAGAGCTCAGATGTCCCAAAGCCCACCAGTCACTTGTATAAAATGTGAACCTGGTTATTTTCTGGATGGTTTCTCCCTCTTCCCTTCCTTCTGGAAACCCAGAGCCTGTCTTGAGAGCAGCTGAAGGGACATGGCCGAAGGGACATGGCCAAAGGGACAGCCCCTCTCACAGACTGCTTGACTTTGTAGACCCCATGTAACATGTAAGAAGTTCTTGGTCTCCCTCTGTCACTAAAGTCTGGGAGATCATTTCCAATCAAAGCACCATGGACTTCTGCAGCCCTCAATATATTGTTTTCCACTGCACATGTCAGGTCAGAGACATTCATGCAGTCTAAAAACCTAGTTACATCCAACCAGCTAAGCTTCTGATCTACCAGGATGTCTTTGGAACAAAACAAACCCAACTATTTGCACAACATTGGACAGGGGGTTGTTCACTTCTGCAGAAGAATGCCTGTGATGTTTAAATGATTTCCCAGAAAAACCTTTTCCTTTTTTTGCTTTGCATCAAAGCATAAAGCTTCCTCCTTATCTATCAGGAATCTTTATTACAGATAAACTGATTAGAGAATGAGATAGGCTGAGTAAATTTGCAACCACCACTATTACTACAAGCCAATAGGGAAAGAGATACAACTTGCTCAAGCTTCCAAGTACTGCTTTGAGAAGAAACATGGCCATCAGTGCAGCTCTGGTGCTGGCAAGGACCTGTGGGCAGCCTGGGAAGGTCTTTCCCCCTCCCTCCCCACCTGGATGGTGTGACCTTGCTGGAGGAAATTACCTGGGTTCAGAGTAACCTAAGCAAGATGCTCCGTCCCATGCAGGGACAACAAGCCCTGGTGAGTGATGCTGTGGATGCCACAAGTTCATGTGGACTCAAAGCAAGAAGATAACTTGCAGGAAAGAAAGACACAGGGACACCTAATACCTGGAATTCATCATTGTTTAGAAAGTTCCCAAACTGGAAATACTTTGGGCGTAGGAGAACATTCAAGAGACTGCCACACTGCCCTCTCACCAGCACTGTCACAGACACTCCCAATCACCTGTCTCACCCCCTCCTCTCCACTCTCAGGTTGTGTTCACCTCTGCATTTCAAGAACCAGAGCATCCTGTAAACCACCAAATTAATGTTTGTTTGTCTGGTTTTATAGTTGAAAACATAGAAATGCTACACTTGACAAGTCACTCCTTTTGCTTCCAGACACTTTTCAGACCTGTTTCCCCACTTCTCCCCCACATGCTTTGACCGATTATGAGCACCACGGAAGTTTTACCAAGGAAGTTTTTCAACCCAAGCCTGATGTGAAAATAAAGCTCAGTTTCACGGGACACTCTAGATAAACCCAGCAGAGACATAATGTGGCATGAGGCGTTTGCAGAATCCACTTTGGAAATCCACAGAGGTGCTTAAAAACACATCTACCCTGATCAAAGTGATTTATATTTTTCATGAGTGAGCAATTTGCTTACTAGGAAGGAGACAAAATTTAATTTTTAATTTGATCCCCATCAAAACAATATTTTCTTGTTGCTATGACAGTTGAAAGGAAAACCTCTTCCCTTGGCAAGAGCCAGCTAACAGCACTGCTGCACATCCCCGAGCAGCAGCTCAGGGAGGGAACACAGCCATGTGCATCATTTTTGGCTCTTGGTGGCTTTGATTTGATGGGATTTTTTAAAAGGACATTCTAAAGCCAGGAAGTAGAAAGTGTCTCTGTAGAGACTGAGAGCTACAAAACATGGGAGCCTCGTAACGCCTGTGGGACCGTGGACTCTCCAAAGTCCTGTGGATCATTCCAGGGACCCTCTGGGTTTCACACCAGGCTCCTCAGACCAGCTGCCCTGCACCATAACCCAAACTGCACCTCTAATCCAACAATGCTGGGAGGGGAGAAAAAAGACATCTGCTGACCATCAGTAGATATGGCAAGAGTCCAACAACAATAACAGAAAGAGCTTAAATACATAACTGTTCTTTTCCTTCCACTCCTCCTCCATGGCTACCATCCTTGCAGTACTGAAGAAGTGCCCTGATGAATAAATATCTTCTTTCCCTTAGCAACAGTTAGCAACACAGTCATGGGTTTTTTGCCTTGCTCAAAAGAAACACATCTCAAACTAACATAGATGATTTAAATGGCAATAAATACAGGACGTGGGTGTAATCAAAAATTGCTGAAATGCAGATCGCACTTTTTAGCCTGGCTTACTTCAAAGCACGAGCAAAACTGCCAATGATCTGTAGAAAGAGCAAGGAGAGGGCTACAGGGGAAAGGAAAATCACAGCAAGATTTGTGGAGGATAGATGCTGTCCATTCCTCCTGAGCAAAGCCAAGGCCAGGAACAGCGATGAAACCTGAGGTTTGCCTTCAGCCTCGAATACAATTTGAGTTTCTGCAGTAGATTTCACTTTTCACAAACTGCAAAGGTCGCATATAGTAAAAAATCTGTTAAATCCATAACCCCAGTGCACAGCAAACGTATTCCTTTCACAGCTCTATTCCTTTAACAGTTCATTTAAGATGTCTGCCTTGCATTTTTCCATTTGGTGTTGGGAAAATGTTTTCTTTCACCTGGCATAGAGCCCAATTCAACAGAAAAAGAAAGCCCTCCCCGTTTCCATGGGGCCCTGCAGTGTAAGACATGAGACTGATTTTACCTTTAACTGGGCCACTTTCAGCTCTCCCACCGGTATTTTGGCCCCTTCCCTTTTGCCCAGGCTCTTTTTCTCCCTGACATTTAGAGGATGAGTTAATCCTTTGCTGGTTCCTTGATGCTGCCTACCACCAAGGGCAATTCCCTACCACCACCTCTGCTTCTCTAAGGGTTGTCATCACCACCGTCACTACAAACCATGAGGGCCAACTCCCTGCAGCCCTTTCCGTCTCACATCCTCAAGCCTTGGTCCCAAAGAATGCAAAGCTCTACTGCCACCAGCAAAGTGTCACAAGACACAGATCTAGCTGGGGTTTTGGTGACACCTCCCTGCTCTTTCTCCACCAAGAGAAATATTCCTGATTTCCATACAAATCACAACTGGAATCACAGCTGGACCACAGAACACAGCCTGGTTTCTACCTAAAACCAAACAACGCCAAATATCACTAACTGCAAAACAAAACTATGGCATGGTCCTGCTGATATGGCACTGCTAAAGGGTAGCCTGAGGGTCCAGCACTTCCGTGGGAAAAAGCAGATCTTTGGGATGCCTAGCTCCCATGGATACGGGGGGAATGGCAATTGGAGCCAGACAGTTCCTACGTGTCCTGATTTCATTTCTCTAGAGAGAAATAAAATATGTCAGAGGTAGAAAAATATCACAGAGAGATAACAGCATTTGGTTCCTGCTGAGTTCTTCAGGATAAAAAACTCGTTTAATTTTTTTTTTTTTTTTTTATTTCAGACTGAAGCCGGAGATGGCAGAAGGCATCTTTGCAGCCAAGGAAGCCCAGCTCCCCAGCTGACACTGTGCAATGCCACGTCCCATTCTTCATTCTGTTCTATTACAACAATGAAAACCTGTTAGGTGCTTTTATCTAATTACCTATTGACTTCAGAGAAGCAGCCCCCTACTCAGTGCTGAAGTGAGGAATGATTCCCATGTCACACTCCGTCAGGACACGGTGCTGTAGCACACGTCACAGGGCTGTGCTGTGTGGATTTGTAGCTAAAATGACTCAGTAGAATGATGCCAACTGGGCTGACTGGGAATTGGGCTCTACGTAGCTTTCTCTTGTACGTAGATGTCTAAATCCCTAAGCTTGAAGTAAAATAACTTATAAGCTTCGGGTAGAAAAGATCTACTCCCAAATCCTCATTGGTTTTCTATCCTAGTTTCTAACATATAATACTCTTCCTGCATTTAATGTGCCTTTAAGGTGGGGATTAGGCAGACATTTGATTACATCTTTTATGTTTATGGCAATTCATTTCCAAACCTTTACAAACGTTAATTAAATGTTACATTTTTACCTCCTCATCCTGAATTGAGAGAGAGCAGCAGAGGAAAATCTGTCCTCAAACAGAATTTACATTTCTAAAGCATCTTTTTCTGCGCAAGCACCTTAGGGCTACTGCATAAAATCATCCTGAGCTGCCTTAAGATGTATCAGCGCAGCTCTAATACCCAGACTCACACAGACCAGCACACAGCTGAGATCACTGTGTTTCCAAGCACGAAATAAAACAGCTCCTGCCAAAACCAGCCATCGATCCCCTCAAGAGGTGGCCATGGGGAAAGTGACAGCAGCAGCCAAACTCCAGCAGTAAAACCCAACCCTTTGAAAAGGGTCACAGGAAGGGGCCTGGTAGCCAAAAGCATGGGAACTTCCATGTTTCACAGCCCCCTTTTTTGAGCATCTCTGTCCACAAGAGGAGACACCGTTGTGTTCCCATGAAGCTGAAGGAGAGCTGAGCATTCCCAGTGAGATCTCAGCAAAGCCAATCCTCCAGAACTTGGAATGACAAAATCATCTCCAAAGGTAATCCTCCCTCAACTATAAAGACTTCCACTGACTGGGAAATGTAATGCCATTTCCTTAAAATTTGGATCTTCTCTTAGGTTGCAGTTGGGGTCACCTCAGCCCTGGCTTAGTGAAAGGCCACACATCTGCATGCATCGTCTTCATAGTCATTTTGCAGAGGGACACAACCAAAAATTTGTCTGCTCAGCATTTAAAACCAAAGACACTGATTTGGAAGCCAAATTTTAATTGCAGGTTGGAAACCAGGAATTTGCAGGTTGGAAATTGGGAATCTGTCCTATTTTAAAGTCTGGGTGCAGCAGAAACCATTCTCAGAAGCTGTCAGATCAAAAAGACAGGGAATCTCATAAGATTAGTTGAGCTCTGCAGCTTTGCTCTTCGGGGCCAAGACAGAAGAATGACAGCAAATTTTTATCAGTTAAAAACTCAAGCCTGGCTTGAACACCACCACATCACTGCAGTCCATCAGAATAAACTCAAACTACATAAGAAGAATACTAAAAAAGGTTTAGCTAAAAATCTCACAGGTCTGCCAGCATCAAGGTTGAAACTGCAGACATTCCTGTGCAGACACAGGAAACAATGAATCAGTGGCAAGATCCTTGTTTTCTGCTTTCCTGTAGCTCTTTGCCCATCCTTTCAGTGACACACCCAGTGATGCTGTGTCTCATTTGCTGCCTCCCCATCCTACAGGATTCAGGGTGGCAGGGATAGATCTCTGCAGCTATGGATGGTGCCACCTGAGATGGCAGGGCACCCCAGCTCCCTGTGCCATAGCCAGCTTCAAACCCTTTAAACAGCTTGGGAGAGTTGGGATTTAAATCATTGATCACCTATGCATGTGCCCTCTGTGCTGGGCTGAAATTTCACTCCTTGGGTTTTACCATTGTTGGAAACATCGTGTGTGCACGGAGCGTCCCACTCTGCAATCTCACTCATCGCTCATATCCAAACAGCATCACTTTTCCTGGATCACACAAAGGCATTTCGCAGCAACAGCCATGGTCAGGCCAATTTCTGGCCTTCTAGCTGCTGTTGTTGCCATCAAAGAGCATCAGGAAGATGTAAAGCTGTGTTTCACTTTGCCTCAAATACCCCACAAAGGCCAGAGGAATTTTATTGAAAGACTTATCACAGGTCTCACACTGATGACCACTATCTTGGTCCCTGGGAAATCCATGACATGACTTTCCCGAGGTCAGGATTTCATTCAAAACTTGGAAGAGTTCAGGTCAAAAGCAAAGTTTCAGCGTTTGCTGCGTGCGCTCTAAGGAGCAGCTGGAGCAGGAAGCCAGTGTTAAACAGCACTTGCAGCCCTGCAAAATTTTACAAGACACAACCCTCACATTAGAGGATCCATTTCTTTCTTCATAAAATATATTGGGCCTTTCCACAAACTCCTTTTATTGGTCCATTTGGCTACTCCCTCCTTTTATGAACTACTCAAGCTCCTGGATCATCTGGAAAAGCCAAGGGAGATGGTGGAGCTGAACCACAACGATATGTTAGCCATAGCTAACAACCCTCTCTGCTACCAGGGCTCAGGCACTGTGTGCCAGCACACAGGGCTGCTGGATTCCATCCCCTGAAAGGAAGCATGCACCATCTTTTTAACCCATTTCTTCTCGCTGCCTATAAGATTTTGGAGTTCCAAAGTGGAGGTAAATCCCCCAAACCCAGATGCCTTTATGCCTTTCACTTCAGACCAAAATCCACTCAGCAGCAAACAAGCAGTTAAGACTGGGATTTTTTTTTAACCAGCCTCCAACATCTCTTCCAAGGGGGTCCTTTAATTGATCTAGTTAAAGAGCAAGCTTGCATGGAGGTCCACATGCTAACATAACAACATATTTTAACTGCATATTTAAATAGTTTCATTTCTATTGACACTGGCTAAGGTGAGTCCTATGCCTTGCTGGTCTCCAGCACAAGGCTGGGCAATTCACAAGTGCAGCTTTTCAAGCTCTGCATTGCCACATCTCTGTTAACAACAAAACATTTCACAACCGTTTCCCAAGGAGACTGGTACCTGGGGCACTCCGTGTGCTAAGTCCAGTGCTTTGTGACATGGTCAGCACTGAAAAAAGACCAGCAAAGCCTTACAAGAAAGGAAAAGCCAAGCAGCAAGAGCAGATACGTGCCTGGCTCTACACATGTGCTCCTGCCCAAAAACCTGTAGCCAGCAGGGCAGAAGCAGGGTCCTGTGCTCCAGGCTGTGGTGTTGCAATTTGCTTTTGGTCCCAATCCCAGAGCTGCAGCAATTAATTCCCAGTAGCCTTCTCCCAGTACTTCCCAGCCCACCAACAGAAGTAGGAGCATCTAACTAGTGGTGGCAGCACCATGTGGCTCTCACAGCCCCAAACCCACGCAATCCAGAAATAATGGGACAAAACACCCAAATCCCAGAGCCCAGCTCCAGTGACACCTCCAGGAAAGTAATTATCCAGGCACAATGACATAACAGCATCTTTATCCTAGTGAGAAGGTGCTTTGCAGCACATGGGTCAGCTTGTATCCTTGAAATTACTTACATGTCTGAGCTGTACCAAGCCCTTGTGAAATAACCAGCCAAGGGCAAACGCTGCTCCTGACAATCCCACAGAGAGGCTGCTTTAAGCCTTGTAACAAGGAGCTCTGCTGCCCTCCCAAATAGCAGGAGCTACTTCAGAAAAAACCTTACCATTGTAATCTTGGATTACTCCCTACCACCCAAATCCATCTCATCATAATTAGCACCCATTATTATAAAGCCCCTCTGGCATTTCCATATTTCTCTGATCATTACGCTCCACAGACACTCTGCAGCAAAATCCACCCAGCTGTGTATTTTGCATAAACTGGTTATCTTGAACCACATGCCCTCTCATTCTTGTTACCAGGCCCATATTTTACACAACAGCGTTGACACTTCCAGCCTCTCACAGGAGCCCTGCTTTAAGAGATTCAGATTAAGCCCAATGCAAGCAGATCACTGGGGGAGACAGGAGGAAATCTGAGTTCCTCTTGAATTAATTACCAAAATTGGAAAATTCAGCATGGCATCGTATGGTTTTACCATGAAACACATCACCTAAAGCATGGCACAAAATCCAGCTGCCCAGAATACTTTAACAGCACTACAATGCAGCCAAAAGGTGATCAAGGACTTTGCTTTGGAGTTCTTTATTCCCTCTTAAAAGAAAAACACAAAGAGCTCTATGAGTTAAACTAGTAACACACCTTGGCAGTACCTTGGCAGTGTCTGAGTAATTAGCCAAACGGAAACAAAAACGAAAAAAAGCCCATTTTTGTTGGAAAAAACTTATTACAGAAGATGAGGTGACCCCAGTCTCTGTGATCACCTCTGGACAATGAAGCACAAACCTCCAGGATGGGGTCCCTCCCCTAGCAAGCAGGTGCTTCATCTTCCAACTAACAACGCTCCTAGCCAGCATCCAGCTCTTCCACAGCATCTTTGGGGCTAGTGCTGCCTCCTGCTCCAGGCACAAACCTCAGTATTTGACATTTCCTTACACAGATAACTTCTACAGTAAGGATAAGAAAAATCTCAGGGACTTTCACAAGAGCCTCGCAACTCCACGAGCTTTGGTGCTGCAGGGAACGAGACCTCAGCAGTGCAAACTCCAGCACGGAACCCCCAAGCCCCCAGCTCTGCTGCTTTTCTAGACAGAAGGATTCTTAATTCTGCACCCTCCAACATTATCCATCTTTCAAGACCTTTCTTTTGCTCGAGTAGTTCCCAGCATCCTAGGCTCTCACCAGACTCTGTGCCTTCAAGAAGATCAAGATTGCAACCCTTCACTAGCCAGAGCCTCTTCATTTTCTCTCCTCAGCACACTTCAGTCCCCTCTGAAGCTCAGCATAACAGCAGGCAGAGCATTAATCTACACAACATGTGCTTCACCTAACTTGAGCAACCACTACGAATATTTAAGTTTTACATTATGTGGTGGGATTATTTTTATATGTACGCCACCCTGTGTCTTTTTATATACACACTCACACCACTGTATAAGCAAACATACACACAGAGTATTTCATTTCTGCAAATTATAATTTAAGCACAGGGATTTTTTTCCCCTTTGGGCAGCTAGAGCAGCAGCCGAGCAGCACAGCAGCGATGCCGAGTGCCCTCTGCTGTACATGAGACAAATGTTTCTTTGTTTAAAAATCTTCCTTAAATACTTATAACTTTTCTTAGGAAAATATTTATTAACATTATATTTGATCATTTTGAGCGCAACATGCAATAATGATGCCACCAGATCTCTCCTGTCAGACTGAAAGATTCATGTCTCTTCCAAGTTACAGCAGCAGAAAGTAAATAAGTCTGGGCTGGAACTGCACAGGGTCCAATATGAAAATGTTTTATTTATACACTTGAAAATGACAAAGGGAGATCAGAACAAACAATATAGCTTTATTATTCAGGCATTTATCAGATAGCCTTCACACTTCAGCAAATCGTACATCTATTAGAGGTACAAGCTGAAACTGTCACGTGGCAAGGTGAAATCATTTTTCTATTGTAAAGCAGCACAGTTCCTGCTACTGGAAGGAAAGATAATATTAAAACATATTCAAATATATGTATTTCAAACGGCTACACCTTGTAATAAATTATGCACTAGATATTAAAAATCCAAGCTATGCTGCACAAACCTGACTTTACAATATTAACTTTTATTGTCTTCTCACATCCCAGTTCTTCTCATATCTGACATTTAAAGGGGCTGCACTTTAGACATGTGGCCTTTATGGCACCAAACACAGATAATATGACCCAGCCACAGCACTATGATGAGTGCTCCCACTGTTTGACAGGTGAGAAGAGAAAGGGAATCAAATCAACCTTGTCCCCATCCTGCTTCTGCTCCTTCAAATGTGTGATTTCAAGCAGAGGTCTGACTTTGACAGAGTTGAGGTTTTGCAAAAACAGGGATTGAATCATCTGCTAAGAGTCAGGGCAAGATAGGGGACACTGAGCCCAGCAGCATCTCTGGACAGGGTTCCACCTCCACCCAAGGCAGATGGGTCAAAGAGCAGCCAGGTGTTTCTCCACAGAGCAAACCCTGCTGTGACAAGCACCCAGCAGCCTGGAGGGATCAGAGCAGCACTGTCTGCTACATCAGCATCAAAACCCCAGTTACTGGCACCAGGACGAACTTCCTCTCTCTCTGTGTCACGCTCCCACAGAAGGATACATCTTTTTTTTAACCTGTCTCTGTACAATGCAAGCAGGGCCCATCTGCTCTGCAGAGCTCCGTGAGGACACCTCCACACTGCCCTTGGAGGGTGGGAGGGGGACAGGGGGGTCCAAGCACCCTTGGGTGCTGGCTTGAGATGCCCAAGCCCCCAGGTGCTTCCACACAGTCCGCATCAGGTCAGAGAGCTGCTTGTTGATCAGCACAGTCACACCAGAACAACTGGTTCCTCATCCCTTCCAGTGACTCACTGCAAAACCTCAATTTCCAGCATTTGTATTCACTTCACAGCTTGGATTCCTAGAGGAGGCACTATCCAGGGAAACAAGCCTCCTCTTATACCCTCCTGTAAATGTGTCCCCATGAAACAGGTCAAAAATATTCCAGATTATTTTTTTAAACAAAATCTTTTACCAGCATTTTTTTTTCCTGCCAACAAAATGCTGTGGTTTTTTATAACTTCTCATCTTTCTCTTCTCAGGGATTCTTGTCCTAGATTCCCTGTCTTGGTTGAAGGCCAAGCATCACTAGCTGAGCCAGAGGGAATATAAAAGCATCTTTCTAAGACGCTATAGAAAAGAAGAAGAATTGGACCCTGTGAGACAATTCGCTTTTATGCTCTGGGTATTTAAGGATCAAACGCACATTTGTGAGCTGACACCAGGTAAAGAGGTGGCTTTGAGACTTTATGGCTAAGAAGCTTTATCTAAAGAAGCCTCTCAAAGCATCTTTTTACCAACTAAAGCAAAACAGAAAACAAGGAGCAGTGACAATCCCTAGTGTGGCTGCCAAGGCCCTGGGGACAGCAGGGCTCATGGTCCACGCCTGGTGACACCAGGAGCATTTGCACCCACTGCTCCGCTTGCAAAGCAAACAGATGAAGGCAGGGAAACAGGAACCACCCAAGACATGCTAAGGAGGTTTCCTATGGTTACTGCTGCCATGGAAATATTTTTTTTTGTTGGCTTGATCTAAATAATCTCTGGCTCCTTGGCTGCAGTATGTTTCCTGCAAGGTTGGGTTGGATCCTTAGACCTTCACCCTGCTGCTGGAATGCCAACGCACTGAGCAGTGCCCACCTTTGAGCTGGTCCACAGGAGCATCTCAAATCTGAACTGCTTGAGCTTTCCTCTGCACTCCCCGGAGCCTGTGACTTGGTTTCAAAGAGAAGAGAAGGAAAGAAAGTGGAGGGAGGGGAAAAGACATCCTTTACTAATTGCTCACAGCTGTGTCCGAGCAGCTCCCACTTCAGCTGCCAAGAGCTGCAGGCTCGTGCTCTCCCCAACAGGCTCCAGAGCAACAGAGACCCCTCACAGGCAGAGGGACTCTCCATCCATCCACACAGAGCTCTGCATAGGGATTTCAATAATTATACTTATACACTCCCCTTATCAGCAAGAGCAGCCATTATGTTTTTTATCACGGCAGCGGCAGCATCCACACAAGGGCGATGGATAGAGGATGAAATATTTGCTGCAATGGCTGAGTACAAAGTGTCTCCCTCTGCAGTGAGAATAATAATTGTCACACTGAGCTCTCCAAGTGATAAGCTCTGGTATCAGGGTCCTGCGAAGAGCACAGCCACACGTGGGTAGAAACAGCCTCTCCAGCAGCAGACAGGAGCACCCTGAGTTTTCTGTACACCTCTTGGCCCAAGCACGGGGGAACTGAGAAAGGTTCTGGCCATTGGGGATGCACTGATGCATGTCTGGGGTCTGCAAGCATGAGAAAAATGTTCTTTACAGCCATGCTCATGAGGTTTACCCTGAAATTAGTTTTCCTCACATCAGACAATTCTGCTAATGTTACAAATTCCTCCACCATTAGATAGTGACCGCAGAGATGCTACGAGTGCAGGAAGAGTCCGGCTTTCTACCACCGCGGCTCGGAGATTATTCTTTGGAGAAAAAAGCAAATACCCAAATGAGCACCAGAAATTGCAGAGCCAGCTGCCAAAGGTCTCAGCTGATACTATCGGCCATCCTTAAACTCGGTGATAGACTTACAAGCCAGACAATGAAAACGCAATTCATTATTTGAAGAGTGACTCACTGGTGCAACAAGGATGGATTACTGGGTGGGGAGGGGGGATGGCGAAGAGGGGGGAATGCCTTTGAAAAAGTCTAAAAGACTGCAGATTGACTTTTTAAAGGCAAACAGAAAACCAACAAAACCCAAGAAAAGCTCTTGAAAACACTGAACAGACTCTCTACAGTCGAGAGCAACAAAGAGGAGGGAGGGCAGCGCTTAGTGGGCGTCATCCCGGGTTCCAGCCTGGATCCCACCGCAGCGGTGGCTGGCAGCTTTTTCTTTCACGCCACACCGCGCTGGTGACAAAGGCCTCTCGCAAACCCTCTGTTAAAGCAGCAGGAGTTTTCCTGCCTGCCCGACACAGGCCACACGCAGCGCAGCCCCGCCGGGTTCCAGCGGGACACATCCACCCGTGTGCTCCTTGTGCCACCGGCCAGGAAGAGGAGAGGGATGCCGACAGCAGGGATGACAGCCCAGCTTTGCACGTCACAGGACCAGGGCAACTCTTCATCTCCCACCTCCTCCCTCTCACCAGCTCAGAAGAGGCTTCAATAAGCGATTTAACCCATTTCCCTGGGCTTGGGTGGATGCGTAGGGAGCTCAGGACCTTACACATCCAGCAGCGCTCAGCTGTTAAATCAGTTCCCCATGTCCCGCTAAATCACAGCCTGCATAGCTCCCAAATCCATGACTGCAGCCTCCAGCACCAACAGCTGTCTGCTTCTAGGAGATCCCAGTGCAAGAAAATCCATCCTGCTTCCAAGTCTTCTGGGTCTCTCTCGGGCAAATCCATCTCGAAAGGCTCCATGAAGGAACTGTGCTTTGTCAGTGTCCACTAGTGCATCCCTGTGGCTGAGGCACCAGGAAAGGACTCACCAGCCAAATTCTGCCTTCGGGATGGCAAACCCCACTCAGTCATACCAGGCAGGTAACATTCTACTCTTTGCATACCAAGAAGCAGTTGTAGTCATTAAAAAAAAAAAAAAAAACAATGGAGAGAGAGAGAGAAAAAAAACAAACAACCCACAAAACCCAACCAATCAACCAAAAAAACCCCCCAAAAAAACCCCGACTAAATTTTAAAATTATTTGTTTAGAAGTAAAATATCACACGAAGTCAGAATTCAGGGTGTCTTCTCTGCAGACAGCTGTCCATCATCAGTGTAATTCACAATCGCACCAGAAACAGAATAAATCCCATGAAATCAGCCCAAATCCTGCAACAGCTTATAAGTGTTTTTTCACACCATTCGTAAAAATAGAATCGCCCAAGGCCACTTCAAAACAGACAGAAAATCTACCCACACTGCCCGTTCCCTAGGAGAAATTCTGCTTTTCTGGCTTTTGCCAGCAGCTCAGTGGCAATGAAGCTGGGCAGAGCAGCTCCAGTGAGAGCAGCTGCAGAGCAGGGCTCTGTGCTCAGCTGAAATTCAATCAACAAGTGTCCAAACTCCTTTGAGTTCTTGCAATACAATCCTGAGTGGCTTGTAAAGGACTTCAAACAGGCTCCCTGGGCTTGCCCGGAAACGAGCACATACCTCACCTGCTCTTTTGTACATCGCATACAAAAAATTAAAGAATTTATTTTAGGCTTTTTGCCAGGGACAACACTGCCTCTGACACTGTAATGCTCTGGTAATGTGGATATTGTGTCTCCCAGCCAACACAAACAGGATACCTTATCAGTCTTGGCTGTTTTAAGTGCTGTTTCAAGTGCTGTTTCAGCAGCGGGGCACAAAGAAATGGAACCCAAAAGTCGGAAAAAATGGTTGGGAGCTCCTTAAATGCAACTGTGCACTCAACATCTAGCAAAAAAATTGTCCCAGGGCAGGACAAAGGCAGGACAACGCTGATACCTAAACCACAGTCCATCCAAACCCCCACCCCAATGGCCCAACTGCTCCTTGGTAGAGCTGCTGTTGGAACAGTTGAAACAGCACGAACCATCACTCGTCACATCCCTACTCTCCCTATTACCATGGGGGTGAAAAGCCCCCCAAAAAAGTAGATCCAATTTTCCAAACACTTACACAAGTGTTTAATCTCTCAAGAATAAGAAAATAGGACAGCTGAAGTAATTGATGCCAAACCAAGTGCACACTGCAGCCACCCCCACCAAACACCCTGGGCACAGGGGCTGAAAAGCACTGACTGCCACTGAAGAACCTGGCAGGGAATTTCTTCTCCTTTCTGAACCTGTGACCAAATAAGTACACAAAAATAAACTAAAAACAAGCTTATGATACCAACTGCTTTGTGAAAGACTTTAAAATCAGCAAACAAAACCAACCTTTGATTTTTTTTTTTTGTATGCCCTCTGTCAAGGTGCCAGTATCTTTGGGAAGCAGGTGACTGCTGCCCACCCCTAGGGACAGGCACAGATCCTCGAGGGATAGCAGCGTTCTTAGCCCTCTGCAGTCTCTTAGGGACTCTCCTCAGCAGCGCTGTGATGGATCTGCACTGGGCTACACCAGCACTGGCTGAATTTTGCCCATTTCAGCAGGTTCTCAACTGCAAAATGATGAATTTTCTAAAACCTTCCAGGCCAGTACAATTCACCGTGGCAGTGATAAGATCATCAGCCCATTCAAGATAAGGTATTGCTATTCTCATATCTCCAAATTCTTTCAAATAAACATGCAAGGAAGTGCAGAATATCTGAATCCTAAAGAAGAGAGGCACAAAGCCTGTTATTCATGCCAGGGAAAAGCTGAGAGTGTGTGTGCAAGAGACATAACCTATGAAAAATGCTGAAAACATATGGAAGCAATAATCTGTACTTTTTTTTTTTTTTTTTTTTATTGAAGTAGAAACAAATGCTCCAGAGTTTGGTGTTATTTGTTCATGTGCTGCGTTACAAATATTATTGTTTCTGCTCTCTGGATGAGGAACTAGGCATCAAACTGGAGACCCAAAGGCACCCAGGGATGTACACAGGAGCCTGCTGTGGTGTACCTCTCATGGGCAGGATCAGAGCAGACAAAGGCTGCAAACACACAGAATTTCTCATTGCTTGTGCACAGCAATCTCCAGAGCACAGGGCACTGAACAAACACACAAACAAAACAAATATCCACTGCCACCAGCAACTCCCTGCCTACAGTCAACAAGGCAGAGAAAGGGAGCTGCAAAGCGACTTGTGCACCATCACCCAACAACATCAAACACCACAGGGCTTCTGGCCCACCATCTCATTTTGGGTCACTGTCTCATGACATGTGTCCCTTTTCCTTGTTCATAGATTTTTTGTGATCCAGTGGTCAATCACAACCTTTTGGGATGATCATCTGGGATCTCCAGGCAGATCTCTCCTGAGAAGATGAAAAGTTTGTCTTTGCAGACGCTCCTTGATCCAACAAGGCCAGATGAGATCAGACTTCAAGCGGGACTGACTGCAGTAGATTATAGCAAGATGCTGAGTTACGGAAATAAATAAACAAATGATTGAAACAACTGTATGCGGCAAAATTTGTTAATATGGAATATTACTGAATACTACATCAGGTCACATAAATTTGCCCTGGAAGGGAAAGGCCAGGCACTGTGTGCTGTACAAACACACACCACTGATATTAAGAGCACGATGTGTGACAGCAGTGCATGAAGAGAAGCAGATCTCTTCCCTGCCAAAATGTGATTCCAAAAACTGCATGACGTGTGCGAGGAAAAAGATGCTCCAAGAAAAGATGTAAGACAATCTCACACTGAAAGTAAAACCCTGGCAAACCAGTCATTGTCTTTATGTCATGTTTATTACTGCTTTTCAAATACTTCTGCAAACCAGAAGAATAACTATGGCAACAAAGACTTCTCCAAAGGTTTTCAGACTCTATTTTTAAAATTGTCTTCTCTGTCACAGCATCCAAATTCCCTCCCTCAGAAACCAGTCGTATGCCACTGCCTCTGCAGGCTTTGCAAACCAAGTGGTGCATCCCCCCTTCCACACACCAAAGCTCAAATACCATCCTGAGACCTGGGTGTCCTGCACCGATGTTTTCAGCTGGTGGGGTTTGGAGAAGGCAGAGAGCAGGGAACAGCAAGGTCTGTTGAACTGCAAGAGTATTTTGGAAGGCTTTCTCCAGGAGCAAACCATGGCTCCGTGTACTAAACACATGCCAATCTCCAACACGATGGATCCACTATTTTAACTGCAGCACTAAGGCTGCAATTTTACTTCACCCAGAGTAAATCTGAAATTAGTGCTTCACAGTGAGCTTAACAGCAGCAAAAGCCAACCATTTGTCACCTTTAAGGTTTGCATATTCACACTAATTGCACCGGTACTAGGTTATAAATTCCCTTCCGTGCTCCTGGACCACCTCCCTCGAAGGCTTTTCTCTGCAAGACATTATGCAAAAGACACTCCTAATGGCTATTCATTCACCAAACTCCAGTGACAGCTTTATTTAATGCCAAAGCTTGTTAACAAGCTGAATGGCACGCAGTTTAATGTAATGCAGATCTGATTAGAAAACAGCAACCGAGCTCCTAAGGAGTTCAATTTTTATTGAATTTGATTTCCCCTTTTCCACACAAAGCCACCTTTATTAATGAGGATTTGGTTACACCATTTCCATCTTCCCGAGTGGAGCCCACACAGATGAACTCAGTCCTTTTGCACTTTGCTGACAACCCACCACAGCAGAAAGCAACGAGAGGAGAGGAAGGAGTCATTTTTCTGCTTAGGCCATGAGAAATTTGGGGTTTTACTGGTTATAGTTTGATAGCTGTGTCTTCATGGACTCCACATCCAAGGAGGGTGGAATTCAATCTTCAGCCTTCTCAGACAAACCACTTATTTTTTCCTCTTTGAGGATAAATGATGTAAAACTAAAAATTGAATTTCTGCCTTACAACAAGAGGCAGAGATCTGCGGCGTGCAGAAGACAGCTTTGAGGGAGTAAGATGTAGGCTCTAGTTTAACTGAGGTGTTTTCAATCCTTGCTTCCACCAGATTAACATTAAATATACTGACACTGCTACAGGATAATTCACCCACTACCTTGAACGTGGGATTATAATTTCAAAGCAAAATTATGAAGATGCAAAAAACTTCAAAAACCAGGGACATTATTTAATTATTTAACAATCCCCTTTCATCTTCTTTTTGCACATCACCTGCAGTACAGACACTAGGCTTATTCTGAAAACAGTTCTGCAGAATATAATTTATTTTCAAGAGGTCTCCCCGTCTCAGGAAGCATGCCTGTGCTTCCAGGAATGATAAATTCAACGAACACTCAGAGCCATCTCTGAGAAAAGTGGCTTTTAAGGCAACAAACGAGCACCGAAATCTCCATGGTCTAAAAAAGCAATCTGCCTGCTTGAGGGAGTGTCTGCGCACCTAAAATCACAGGTAAGTAGAAAATACACAGTCCAGCATAATTAGGTATAGACAATGCCTGTCTCAGCAATGGTTTCAGTGTCTGCAAGTTTATAAATCCTAAACTGTTATCGCCACTCTGCATTTTTGAAGCAAAAACATCCCATTTACACTTATCAGCAAAACTCTGCTGTTAAAAGATTATAAAAAGCCTTACAAATCTCTGCTGGTCAATTTATCTGGATTTATACCCCTAATCTGAGGATCTCCTTGCAAACCCTTGTTTTCTTTCAATCTCATTCTGCACATTCAGGTGAGCAGCCCCACCACTTGTGCACAGAGGGCACAGGCTCCTCAGCATGTTTTCAGCCTACAAACTGCTGTGAATAATTTGCCTGATTAACTATTCCTGGCATTAATAGACCATTGGCTAGTAAAAAATGAACACGTTTCCTCTCTATTGTGTTCTGGCAAATGGGCTGCCTTTATTTGGTTTAATTGCGTAATTACTCTTACATCAAGGTAATTAAATGGGAATGTCTGCAGGAGGGCTTTCAGCTCATCGAGTCCTGGTGTAAGGTCTAACCTGCTCAGTGGGATGCAAACCCGGAGCACACAGGCTGCAGTGCCTCTGGGGACTGACCCCACCCACACCCAAAGGGTCTCCATCCTTCTCCTGCCCCGAGGGACAGAACCACTTCTTTCCTGAGAGAAAGCTGCTGGAAAAATCCACACTGTTTTAGCAAAAATCCTCTCCCGTGTCTGGGGTTCTTCAGCAAAGGAGGTGAAGGCTGGAGGCTCCTGCACATGGGGTTTGGCAGGATCTGGCCTAGAGGCACAGAGTGCCAATGCAGAGGGCACAATCTAAAAAAAAGAGCTGCGACATCCCTCTCATCTGACACTCCCCAGGTACCTGTGTGCCCCTTCTGCTGGGCCATTTGGCCTCTGGTGGGATGCTAGCAAAATTCACTTAATTCTTCAAAAGCTACTGTACAGCTGTACCCTCTGACACAATGACACACCAAGCACAGAACCTCACAAGTTCCTGGAGCAGGGGAGAAATACTGTCGGTGACCATGGCTTTTCTCCTTAGCCTGCATTCCAAAGTTCTCCTCGACACTTTTAACTACTACAAAGCGGCTCTGCAGTGACATCACGAAGCCCGGGACAGCCGAGGAAGCCCGGGACAGCTGGAGGACCACAGCGAGCCCCACGAGCAGACCTCAGCCCATGGAACCCGTCCCACCACACCCTGGGGCAAATGCCAAAGGGAGCGATGATTTGCAAAGCTAAACATTAAGATACAACTCAACAGGAATATATCAGTCCCCCTCCTTGCTGTGAATCCAAGCTTTAATCTGGTGAGACACAGCTCTGAGAAGTAGGGCAGAGGCTGGGAGGAACGCCAAGCACGGCAGATGCTGGAGAAAAGGGTATACTCTGAAAAATAAGGTTAAAAGGTCGCCAAGGGCTCCCTGGCCTACTAAGACTGTGTAGAGCTCTCAGAGCCCACAGCCCAGATTTAATATCACCAATTCCCAGATCGCCCATCAGCAGGAACTCATTTCGAGGCAGCAGGACACGGGGAGGAGAGAAGGGGCTGACCCAGAAGGCCAGGGCTTGCTGAGCTTGGCAGGCACCGGCACCGTCAGGTTTGTAAAGAGACACAACAGAAACAGCCAAAAATACTTGTTCATTCCTACACACTCCCATCCATTTCAACAGCTAAATCTCTGCTTGGCATCACCGACGGGATAAATCCAGTCACAGGGGAGGCAGGAGTTTCACGCAGCGGTTTGGTGCAGACCGCCAGAACCCCTTCAGCCCCATTTTTCCCTTCCCACCCCACCCCACCCAGGCTGTCCCTGACAGGTGAGGGCGGCTGCAGCCCCCAGCATGACCCGGAGCAGCAGGACGAGCTCCTGACCGCAGCGGGGAAGCTGCGAGTGGGTAATTACCAAACCAGTTACCCCAGTCCCGCATCTGGAGCCTGCTGCGCCCCGCATCGGCCATGGGCACACCTCAGTGGGGCTGGCTCACCCGTGTCCCCAGAACCCTCACCGTGCGTGGGCACCGTGCTTCGAACTCACACAAGCACTCCCAAAACAGCCACACCTGCACCCCGGATGGGCAAAACCCAGCGAAGGGAGAGCCACGATGGAGCCAGCGTGGGCGGGACGGTGGCCATGGGCCGGGGGACAAGCGGGGATCTCGCCGAGCCTTACCTCCACTTGTGCAGGGCGAAGCCGGGGCACTGGTCCCCGCAGGTGTTGCAGGGCTGGCCCCGCTCCGGCTCCCCCGACGCCGTCAGCTGCAAGGAACAGCAGAGTCAGCGGCGGCTGCGGGACGAGGGGGACGGGAACAGGCACCCAGGGGATAAGGAAAGGGGCACACCCGGGGAAAAGGCACCCGCCCGGCTGGGAAAGGGCAGAGGAAAGGCTGGAGCCGGGACGCACCCCAAGCAAGCGGCACAGGGGGGCGGCGGGGACCCGCGGGGCGCAGCCGGAGCGGGCGGCGGGACGGAGCCACAGGTTGGAGCGGGGTGAAGCGGGGCGGGGGGCCAAGGGCGAGGGGCGAGAGATCCCACGGCACTCACCGAGCGGCTGGAGAGCCGCTTGCGGGAGCCGCGGCCGAACATGGCAGCGCTCCCGGCGCGGAGACGGGCGCAGCCCAGCTCGAGTGCGCGGCAGCAGCGGCCGCCCCGTCCGGGCCCGTCCCGCCCCCCCGGCGGCCGCCCCTCAGCCGCGCTCCCTCCCCGCTCCCGCCCCTCGGCCCGGCAGGCACCGCCCCGGCAGCGCCCGGCTCCCCCGGACCCACTGGCATCGCTCCCTTCGGAGTTCACCGCGCTGGCCGAGCCCTGCCCCGCGCTGGCCCAGCCCTGCCCGCCGCCCTGGGGAGCTCCGCGCTCGGCCGGCTCTGGAGCGGGCAGCGCAATGTCCTCGTTCCGCTCCAGAGCTCGGCTGGTGATAAAGAAGCTGAACTCCCGAAGGGCAGAGGTGGGACTCCGCAGAGCTGAGGTTACCTGCGCTGTGCAGGGCGATTTTTTTGGCCCAGGCAGGCAGCGATCATCCAGGGTTCCTGCCGGGCGTCTGATCCCCTCTTCAAGGAGAACACATTTAGCCCACAAACACGAGCAGGTTGCAGGAAAAACACTGTCACAGGAAATATATTTGCAGCCTGAGATGCTGGACTGGGACACAAAGCACCTGTTACAGCCCCGGAGCTCACGGTCCTCCCAGAGCTACTTGTGGGCCAGCAGGGCTGTGAGCCTGGGATCCGTGGGGCTGAGAGCCTGGGATCCGTGGGGCTGGGAGCCTGGGATCTGTGGGGCTGGGAGCCCGGGATCTATGGGACTGGGAGCCCGGGATCTATGGGACTGGTAGCCTGTGATTCGTGGGGCTGGGAGCTGTGGGGCTGCCCATGCATCAGCCCACTCTTGCCATATTTCCAGTGCACTAAAAGCAATGCCCACAGCCAACAACCACCCCGTGTCCCTGGGTTGGCAATCAAGCAGCACATCTGGCGCAAGGCAGAGCAAAATGAACCGTGGGGAGAGGAGGAGCAGCAAATGCTTCACAGAGCACAGGGCTCCTCGGAAACTCTTCCCCAGTGGAGCTGGAGCAGCCTCGCCATTAGCATTTCACAGCTTCACCCAGGGTTGTGGTTGTTTGCAGATCCTGTCAGCTCCTTCTCCTCCTTCTCTGCCTCTTTGTTCCTTTGCTTTGCTGCCTCACAGCTGGTTAAAATGGTAACCCTTTGATAATTTCTTTTTTTCCTTTAATCAGTTCTCATTTTTGTCGATTCTCTTGTATCTTCCTCCCTGGGAGGCTGAAATGAGGCTGGGAGCTGTATAGCTGAGCTGGCCTTTTGAAGAGCAGTAAAAAAGTTTCGGGAAGATTTTCACTCTTTCCTGCCATAAATACTGTGCTCCTTTAAAACAAACAAACAACCAACCAATAAAAAACCCAAACCCAACCCAAGGAAAAAGGCTCTCCATAGAAAATTTTATCATGGCAAAAATTTCCTTTTTCACAGGCTTTCCTCTTGGCACCGGGAAAATATTGAATGATCCCTGCTCTGTGCTTCTGCGGTTGCTATTTTTACCTTTCCAAAACCCTCCAAGCTTCCCTCTTTTGCTCCCTTCTGCTAAATTTCCTCATCATTTTCCTTCTTGGTTTCACTCCCAGTTTCCAACCCATACAGTGGTGCATGAATATATTAAACTCTCAGGGGAAGAGGCGATGTCTCCAAGTATACATTTCATCACACAGTAGGCAGACTGGGGTTTGACCTCATATTGAAACATCTCTACCTACAGCCTTTATCCAATGTGGAATACATTATCAGGGTGCTGAGTTACTGTCATCTCTAGAGAAGGACAATGGCATTTCAGGGAATGGGTGTCATGCAAGAAAGAGAGGGCCTGAAAATCTCCAGCACTCTGGAGATAAGATTCAGAATATTTAAAACTCCAATTAAAACTGCTGAAATAAAAGCAGTATTGGGTACAGGACTTATAACAAGATTCAACGTGCTGTGGGAAATGCTTTAAAGGTGACCCGCAAATCCTCTTTAATTGCTCTGCTGTTGTAAGACATGCTGTGTGCCCTCAATAACAGGGCTGGTGAGGACATCTGCTAGGAGTTTAAAACAGCAAATGTAAGTCAAAGTTGGAGGATAAATTCCTTGGAGGTGTGGCTGTTCTGAATCACAGCTCCAGTCTTCTGAAAATGCAGGTCCTAAATTGCTACCTAAAACAAGGCTGGCTGGTGCCCTCCCTCCATCCCAAGTTGTCCATGAAGCTACCAAACTTCCCTGTCACCCTGCATGCTTGTATCCTCCAGGCTCATGCCAGCAGATACTGCAGGGACAGGGGGTGGCACAAGCAAAAGGCAGGAGAGGCTCTGAGCATCAAGGCAACAGCGTGTTCAAAAGAGGGAAGATGAGGGCTCAGCCTGGGAGTGCAGAAGATGCAGATAAAAGGGGTGAGGGGTGCTCACTGCTTCTGCTCTGCCGTGCCTGCAGAGGGATCTGGGGAAATCAGGTCCATGCAGAGCCAGAAAAATGTTCAGGTAGCACAGACCCCAGTGAAGTCAGGACCTTAGGGACTCCTGGTCACCTGAATATATCACGGGAAGAGTAATTTCTCTCTGGCCTGAGACATCCAGGGTAAATGAAGGGCTATTTGGGAGGACTCCATCCACTTTTAGGGATGCTCAGATTCTCCATCTCCATAAGGAAACAGCCAGGCCAGAACAGCATCTCTGGGATGCATTTGGGAAAGGGAGGGGATACATTATCTCATTGGCCTGAATGCTCCTTTTTCCTCCCCCAGAAAAGCTGCCAAGAGTAAAGATCTCTCAGGAAATAAACTCCCACTCCCTTGTTCTCACCGTGTGCAAAGGGGATGATGCACCATCCTGGCGTGGCTGGGTGGGCAGGGGACAGCAACACAGCTCCAGCCCTACCTGTGCTACCATGGGAGCTGCTTTCAAAAGGGGATTTTGCATTATTATTTTTATAGACATGGAGAGCTTCCTCTTGAGTGGAGGCAGACTCAGCTTGGAGGTGGGGGGTGTCAGATACTGCTGTCAAATAGGCTCAGAAACAGACACACATGTATAATACATGCTAGACAGTTTGTCTGACAAATTATTGTTTCTGCTGTCACTTAAATTGTTCCACACGTCATCTTCCCCTCCCATTTCTGTTTCAATCAAACCTGCCTAAGGATGACTCTCCTTCCAGCCTTTCTCATGACTAAACCAGTTTAAAACCCAAATTGCTCCATTCATGCACTGTGAGTTGGACCCATTTTCCTTTTGAAGTTGTGGATGGCCAAGAGGATGGAAATGACAGAGATGCTCTTTGCATCCTCCTCCCTGTTGTACCTGATATTACAGAAATAATTATGATGAAAATCAAAGAGCTCAGGTAAAGGAAAAATACAGCTCCTGTGTTACCTTTTGGTCAAAAAGTAGGTGGAACAGGGACTGGGACTGGGATAGATCTGTGCAGAAGAGCAGCCCAGGATGCAGGGCAGAGCTGGGATTAAGGCTCTGTTTTCCTGGTGATTTCCATCCCATGTGGGACACCAGCATGTGCAAAAGCAGCAGTGATTGTGTCTAAGCCCTGCTGGCAGCCCTTACCACCCAGGAAGCGGAGCTGCAGGTCCACAGCAGTAGCTGCAACCAAAGGATGGGAAATACGGGAACAACATGTGCCACCAAAGACCATGGAAAGTGTGCCTCCAGCTCTGGTCCAGCAGTTCTGGATGGGAGTTAGCTGGCAGACAAAGCAGTTTTGTGTGCAAAGCCAGGAAAATTTGCTAGTCTTTCCAGGAAAGTGCCCCTGGCTCTTCTATCCTGCAAACCATGCCTCATGTCAGGAAATCACCTCCAAAACACTCGCATGCAGGAAGCTGTCAGCATCTCTCCATCAGCTCTGACACCCCTGTGCCTCTCACAGTCCAGCCCTGACCATCAGCACAAGGCAGGGGTAGCACCAACAGAAAGCACTGGAGTGAGGCAGGAAGCAGCTCTCATTTTGATGATGCTGGACCCGTCCATTTCTCCCCTCTGTGATGTCAAGGTGAATTTGGCTGTTATATTCCAAGTCAGTCCCCTCGTGGTTCCTCCTGCCAGCAGCCTGTGCAGGTGAATTACAGCTCAACATGAATCCTGTCTCCATCTAGTACCCTGAAGGGAATAAATGTCTGACTGTTATTAGGAAGTTATTGTCTGAAGCCTTTCAAACAGCAAAAGGAGGGCTTAAAAATGCCTCTAAGTGCCACAGCTGCTGTAGGAGTGTGCTGGGGACCAGGCATCTAATTTGCTGCATCGTTCCTCCACCAAGCCTCCTTCTTCCTGGGTAAATGTGCCCCCACGAGGGTCTTTTAGGAGTTCTCAGTGTTTCCACTCATTCCAGCTCCAAGATCTGCAATTACTGCAGGAAGAAAAGGCTGTGCACAAACCCCAGTTTGAGGTGGGGATATGGAATTTCAATCTGTGCTGTGCATAACAGGAACCCAGGCTGGGATGAATCATGCTATGTTACTTCAGTTTTGAATTTTTTTTGCACTGCGTAGGATTTTCTGGGGCATATTCCATCAGGCATGCAATGGTCAGATTCACTCTGAACGTTTATTACACGGTTGCTTTGCAGAACGCACACTTCAAATGTCACAAATGGCAACAAAGTGGGCTTAGCAACTCAACAAACCCTTCTACAAGTTCTGTAGATCAACATACATTTTCTGAGTGCTCTTTATCACAGCCATTTGACTACTACTTTTTTGGTTAGATTTCTCTGTTCTGAGGTGTTTTGATTAAAACGGTACTGAGTAATTTCGCCTTTTTTCTTTCATCAATACACTCGTTTGTAAATATCTCAGGAATTTTTTTGTGTCCTCCCACCCAGGAATGCAAATGGCCATTATGTGTTCCCCAAGGTATCTCCAAATAAGCCTTCTCCTTTTAACCTTAGGATTTTATTGTGTTAGTTGCTAGGTAACTGAGTAAGATTTATAGCCATCTATTGTTAATTTTGAAGGCGGTCTTCAATTTCCCTGTAAACAGCATTTGGGAGTTGGAGTCCACACCAATAAAAACTTGGAGCCCAGTCCCACTCTGTGGAGAGGAGCACCTGCTATGAAATGCAGAGCCAAGTGGATACATAAAACTTACCCTCTGAAAAAGAGACCTGTCCTTCTCAGGCTGGGCAGGCTGGGCATTGCTGAGGTGCTCCAGGGACCCTGGCTCCTTTCCAACCCCTCTCCTCACCCTTCAGGCTGTTGTTCCCCAGAATGAAATGACAGTGCTTCAGCTTTTCCCAGAACTGCGTTCCTCTGCTGTCACGATCAGGAGCCCCTCAGCGCAGCTCTCCCAGCCTCCCTGACAAAGAGGGGTGGAAGATGGCCCCGGTTCACGTAGTTGCTTAATGCCTTTCAATTTGAGGCTAAACAAAGTGATCAGGTGGGACTCTGCCGATTTGCACACAACATCCTTGCTCTATAGCAACAAGTAATTTTCTACTGTCCCCCCTCACTCCCTGGAGCTCTCTTTGGTGCAGCAGAATGATTTGTTTACGCTGTAAATTCACACTTCTGCCATGCTACTTTGACTTTTCAGGACCATTTATGGAGATAAGGAAAACCAACCCAATTTAGGGTGACTGGCAGAGAGGCAGGTGCCGGCAGGCACGGCAGGAGGTGAGCTGGCAGGAGTGAAGCCATCCTGCCCTTCCCTTGCCACGGCACTGGAAGTGTCACAGATGTCCTGCGATCCCTCACGTTAATCGTTCATTTGCCACCCTGCAGGTGGAAAGGTCCTTTTACTCATGTTTTTAAAGCTCTTTTATTGTCTCTTTTGATTGGGAGAAAAACAAAAGAGTCTTTTACTTAACGTTTTACAGGGTTGAAACCTGCTTATAAATAGGGGAGAGAAATCCCTAGCAAAACCAGGCTGCTGGTGGTAGCTTAGATCATGAGAAATTAGGTAGTTGGTCAAAAGGAAAAATTAGAAAACTTTGTCAGTGGCCCTGAGATGCCAGAAATTGGGGGTTTTTTTACTGGAAACCAATGTTACCAGGCTTTATATAGGTGCTATTTTTGCCTGCTGGAGCCACCAGTCCTTTAGCCGAGGCAAACAACGCAGGACACAGCTGCTGTCAAAAGCTTCTGATTCTCCCAAGTTAAATGCTGCCATACATTTAAATTCTTGAAAAGCCCAAGCCATTGGGAATGATCAGATGGGGAAATGCCATTAGTGAAATCTGAATGCCAGCCGTACCTGGAAAGCTTCACATAGCACTTGCACAATGTGGAGGAAAGCTGAAGAGGAGGACACACTCAGGTTATCTTGGGCCACAGCCTCTCCAGGGCAGGCAGGCAGCCCTCAGGGGTTATTCCAGGTGAGCTCTGCACCAGCACAAGGCACACCCACTGCATTTTTCCACACAGAGCAGGATGAAGCTGTCGGTGTTGACAAGAGCTGTTGAAATGTCTTGAGGACACCCCACTTTATGCAATTCAGTCAGCAGAGTTTAGAAATGTCTTTAAAAAGTGGATCTGAAGGGTATCACCTCTCCATTTGCCCTACCTGGTTGGAGCAGCAGCCTGAGTGAGGGTCAGCAGAGTGATCTGCTGGGGTTTCCTTAGATCACCTGTACCACAGATATGGGTGGACTGTCCCTGAGGCACGTGGATTTGAGGAGACATGGCATGCTCAGGGATATCCTGGGAGGAGAACAGTGAAGGAGAGACAGACAGCAAAGTGTTTCAGTAGCTGAGCCCCACCACAGGTGAGAAGAAAGGCCATTGCCTCCTGCTCCCACAGGCAAGGCTCAGACTTACCGTGCTGCTCCTGTGCTGCCAGGAAACAAACCTCCATGGCCACTGCTGCCCTACGTCTCCTTTCAACAGCCCATGGTTTGTTATTCTAGGACTCAGCTATTTGCCAGTTCAGCTATGCTGTGTTTTCTGAAGCAGGGAAAGATTGCCCCCAATGTGTACCTGCCTGTTCTAAGCTCTGGCAAGACGTCAGCCTCCGTGGGAAGTGCAGAGAGGCATGCTCCCACCACTACACACGTGGATCTTGCTCGGAAGGGCTACTCAAACCTGGGACCAAGCTGAGAAACTTCATCTGCAAAGTCGAAGCCATGCACGAGGCCACAGCTCCAGCCTCTGGCAGCATCTGGTACCTGCTTGCATCCTCTGCTGCGGGCAGCCCGGCTCCCACCTGCCGGCGGGGGCTTGGAGACACCACTTGTATTTACTGCTGCTTGTATTTGCCAGTAACAGCAACTAACCTGGACATGTCTGTTCTTGCCGGTGAGTTTGCAGGGAGCCATTCCCACCTCCCTGCTCCCGGGAGCGGGAGCAATGAAAGCATTTCACAGCCAATGCTCATTTCTGTGTGCGGCTGGGGGAGGCAGACAGAGAGCAGTGAATAGCTTCAAAGAGTAAGGTCAGCAAGCCAGCGAGGATGGATTAGAAAAGAACAATGCAGAAAAGACCTGATTAATTTAATTGCTCATCTGAAATGTAGTGGCAGACTAAAGAAGGATGAAGAAATTATAAGCATATGAATGGAGCCAAGTAATGATTTTAAAGGAGAATATCAGAGCCCTGCCTCCCCCTGCACCCTCTGCCCCATATACAATGGGTTTTGTATTCAGAGATTACTTCAGACTGCTGGCTCTTCTCCTCACACTGTCCCTTCAGAAAAGGATACGCTGACTACCAACACATGTTTAATTAGCTGCAGCTTGATCTCGCTGCTGGCGGCTCAGACTGATCACTAGAGCCAGGCATGTGCCAAAGCCTGTGAGGAGATGTAATGTGGAAACCATTCTGCTCCCAGCAGAACTGAGGTTTTCCTGGTGGAAATGGATTGATGGGCATGGCCTCAGCCTCTGCATTTCATATCCTGCCTTGAAGGACCTGGATCAGCATCAGAAAGGAGAAATGCATTTCTACCTCCCCTTGCTTAAAACAGTACCTACATCACTTCTTGTACTTACAGTCAACAGATCACATCTCCAAACACCTCAGAACCTATTTTTATAACTGGAGAGGGGCAGAAGTAATTTCATGGAAAATTTCACAGCTGTTTTGTTTGGTTGTGTTTTCTGTTTGGTTTTCTTCTTTATTTTTTTTTCCTAATTGGAACAAACAAACAAAAGAAACCTCCCCAGGAAATACAGTATAAAAGGCATTTGGTTTAGGTCAAAATACTATTTTTTTTCCTGAAATCTGTGCCTTATATTTGCTAATATTAAATAGCTGAAAAATTAAGCCAGCATTGGAGTGTTAACTCAGACTCTTCCGTGAAGGCTGAAAATAACTTCTTAGCATTCTTCATCTCGCTATTGCAAAGAGAGGTCAGAAACTTGTCAACTAAATCTGCTTCTGGAAAGCTACCATTCCAATTGCGTGGATCACTTTACAGGCGAAAACACTTGGAAAATATTGGAGCAAGACTGACAGGCACCACTTTCGGTCATCAGCTCCTTCCTTCTGCTCATCGCAAGCCGGAGAGCTGCCTCCAGGAATTTGTACCACAGAGGGACCCATCCCCTCCCACTACAAAGGGTTGTGACTTCTGGATGAACTCAAACACGTCTCTTACAAGGAGGTGATTGAAAGAGTTCTCCATTTGAAGAGTTCAAGTGATGGGAGAACTTTAACGCACGGGCTGAGCTGAGCCACTTCAGCTGTTAATGACTCCTGGGTTGGGTTGAATTCCTGTGCCTTTGCCTGGTAATGGGAGGTGTCTCACCTCAGTGCTCTTCCCCTGACAGAATGCTTTCTTCTGAGTCAGCCCTCAATCATCTCTTTGAGGAGTTGTGTTGGAAAGACACAGTAGAACAGGCCTCTCTGCACTCTTCAATATGATTTTCAAAGTGTGGCTGTGAGGAAAGGAAGGAAAGGAATCAAATGTCCTGATTTAGGACTAATTCCTTGAGACATGCCGTTCCAACAGCCTTCTACAAAATGTGTTTTATTTTTCTGTAGAAGAAAAACGCCCATCATTGGGGCAGAAGGCCAAAGTGATCGAGCAATCACCTCTGTCTCTGAGGCTGCACAAAGACACTGAAGAAGAGTGCTGCAATTGTCATAGAACCTCAGCACTGAGCACACAGAACCTAAGCACTGAAAGTGTTAAAATGACCTTTCATTATACAGGGCTGGGAGGTTAAATACGATTCAGGGTCTGTGTATTAATTTCACAGCAGTTCACATTTAAAGTCTGTGTAATAATTTATTAAGGATAAATGATAGAAAAGACACTTTTATGAGATTGGTCATCTAAAATAAGAATTGAGCTTTTGAAACACTGCATGTGCTGTTTTCTGCATCTGACAGTATTTCGGACAGCACAAGGGAGGAATCCTCTCTCCTTTGAAAACACTGAAGCTGGAAAAGGCTGGACTTGCCAGCACTAAGAGATCTGCAGCATTTTCTGAGACAAAGCATGAGAAACATATAAGGGAAGACAGAAATTACAACTTCACTCTTACCTGCAGTATCTGGGGCAGTGGTGATGTAAGACTAGTTGCACTTCAACACTCGATTGCCACCCTGGGAAGCAGTCCCTACATTTGCTTCCTTTAAAACTAAATTTCTCCTGCCTGAATTTTTCTTGTATATTTGACACTATCTTTTCCAATTTAGAAAAGTTGATTTTTTTTTCACATTTCTTTCCATAACACTGTAAGTGGTGTGGACCAGGCCTATTATCCCAGCTCATCCTTCAAAAACGTGCAAAATGAACTGCTTGTCTCCCTTACATGCCATGTCAAAGGATGTCCCTGGTCATTGAAGGCAGCACCAGCCAGTCACCAGACACATCTGAAAAATGCATGGGACATTTCTGAGATGTGCTTGTGAATATTATGCACCTTGGAGCAGTCCTCTCTGGACAGAAATTTGGGAGCATCAGTCTCTCCAACCAGCAGGACATGAATGGGTGCTCATGGCCATTTTCCAAGGTGGTCCCTGGTCCACAGACTCCAACACAGGTTTGGGGCAGGGCTCCATATGAACAACATTCTTCCCATCCCTCATTCCTTTTGCATTGGACAATCAAACCCAAACCTTGGAAATAAACACCAGCATGGAAAGGAATGTTTACCATTCAATGTATTACTCCCTTGTGTACAAAGTATTTTGCCTCTATAGTAGCACACAGATATTGAAATACGATGGCAAATGCAGCGAGACCATACAGGCATGTCATACAGATATTCTCATTTCCTTTTGAGTATAAGCAGAAAGAAAAGAAACATCATACAGGAAAGTGCTTGCAAAAAAATACCCCAGTTTGTAGAAAAATAATGGCATTGATATACAAAACCCAGAGTTCTTTCCTGAACAAGAAATGTCTATTGTCTCTGATCCTCAAAATCTGCTCTATTTAATGATGACCTTTAAGGAATGTCAGGATCAGTGCTCTGTCATTTTTTTCCCTTACAGTTTATTTTGTATTTTTTTATGTTCTGCTACCTCTGTTAATAGCTGCTCTGAAACTATACGGTAGAAATGAATGTGTACAGGTCAAAATAGTTTTTCTTTTTATAAACAGCCATTCACTTTACTTCACTTACAGTGGTAAAGCACCACTATTTCTTTCTAAAGTTCATAGTGCAATTTTCCCTTTTTCCCTACAGAATTTATACATAAGCAATTATCATTAGAAAAATCACTATTCCATTATTACTCCTTTCCCCTTTCCCTTTTTTCTCTTTCTCTTTCCCTTTTTCTTCTTTCCTTCACCAGTTCTTCAGCTGCCGGGCTGTACTGCAGCCTTGCTCGCCTGTGAGGTGTCTCCCAGCTGACAGGAATGTGTCAATCCCTGACAAACCCTTTGGAGGTTTCACTCCAAAGGCTGAACACAGCTCGGCACATACAGGTTATGAATCCAGGGATCGGATCATTTATCACCATTGATCCAACTGTTTTGTAACACATCCTTTGGGGAGCTCTGGAAAAGACTCACACAAGATCCTGAGGTTGTGTTTGGTAACTGCTTGCATCCCAAATGGAAAGAGTTACCTGGAGTAGCAGATAAGCCTCTTTGGTTTTCCAAACTGCTGGTAATTTTGTGCTGAAAAGCTTCCTTTCCTTGTTCTTTGTGCTCCTGGCTGCCTCGACATGTAAGGTGAAAGGGCAGCATCTTCCTACCAGTAAGTAAAGTTGTGAAGAAAGAGATAAGGGACATAGTCATTGACTACAACAATAACCTGGTCACATCACCCCCATTCAATGTGCTATGAAGCTCTGTGAAAGCGTGGAGTGCCACAGGCAGAGGGCTATGTACAGGCAGGAGCCACCACACCTAAGGGACATGGCTCCTCAGTTTGATTAAAAAAAGCCAACAGCAAATGTCTGGCTGTACATGGGAATGAGGAGAGGCAAGGAGCACAGATGCCTTACCAGGAAGATCCAAGCAACACAGGAGTAGGCGTAAAGCAGCTTGCTTTTGAAGGGGGGGCAGAATCATCTGTAGGTACAGAGTGATCTTGTTGAAAGGAGGCAGCGAAGCCTCCCTTTGCAGATGGTCTGGAAGTGAGTAGGAAGCTGGGGAAATGCTGCAAGTGCCTGCAGGGGAGTACCCTGGCCAAGAGAAGGGGTGGCTTGGCTGGGTGTGCTGTCCCCATCCCTGGGTGTGCTGTCCCCATCCCTGGGTGTGCTGTCCCCACAGTCTTCACCAGCCCCATGGGGAGGGAACACCACAGGGATCCTTTTGGCTTCACGCTAGGATTTTGTAACAAAGTCTGTAAGAAACTACATCTCTTCTGAGCACACAGCCCAGGGAAACATATGGCCTGATCAGCCTGTCTGGGATGAGTTAATACCCTGCTTCCAGATGGAGTCAGGAAGCACAGTGGCACATGCAATTAGGAGACAAAGATACATTTTTTTTTTAAAGTGAGTTCACTTCAGAACCCTAAAAAAACGGCGCTTGAACTGAAGATCCATCTGCAGGAATTTTCCTAAGCCTGGAGTAGATCTTGATTGATTTGAATTGCCTGACAATTCTTCTGCTTTATCCCCTTCTTCAATGATAAAGGCACTGGATTAACTAAAACTATAGAGCATTAATAAATATCATGTTAGCACCAAACCAGTGCTTTCAGCACTGGCCACAGAGGTCATGTGAAATTCAAAACGTACCTAAAAGATAAAGATTGCTAATGTAACTAGCACAGTATTCATTGTCATGTTTTCCTTGAGTGCTGTCAGCCTAATCCCTAAAAATAAAAATTTAAGCACATCTTGTCTAATTTCCTTGCATAAAGACAGATTGAAATGCCAAAAATATCCCTATGCAGATTGTGTAGCACCGTGGAGGGCCAAAGCAGCCCATAACTGAAGGAAAATTACTGACTGAAAGTAAACAACTGAATACAGTGACAATAAAGTATCACTTGTCATAATGCTACATATAATGTAGAGTATGTAAAATGCAGTGGTTTGACTGCAGGATTTAACAATAAAAAATAAAAATAGTAAAAGCAGCCTTAATATAATGATTTTACGTACAAAAATATTAAATCAAATAAATAATCCCAAACATAAATATATGTACATTAGGAATATGCAATCTATATACACATATACACAGATATAAAAGTGGAAGGCAGAGGTATTGCATCACTATCCTTCATCCATGTCTCATCTCCGTTGGCTGCTCCCAGAGAACCTGGAAAACACCAAAAAGGTGCACATTTAGAGTCATCCTGGCCTCTGGAACATGTCACTAGAGAAACTGGCACAAGAGCAGAGCAAAAGTGGGTGCCAGTAAGGTGGGGAGGTGCTTCCAGGTGACAGTGCTGTATCCACAAGGGTTACTGGGGGAGCAGGGGATGCCACTGGGATGCTTTGTGGGGTAGGTAGCTGTCACCAATGCCCTTGATGTCTTTCTGAAAGCATGGCCTGATCTGCTCCTTCGGGGCATTTTGGGGTCATGCAAAAGCAGCTGAGAACTCACCACTGCTATAACACCTGAATGTCGAGGCCTGTTCCAGATGATGGAGTGCACTTTCCACAGTAACCACCACATCTTCCTACTACTTTGGTACCATCCTGCAGGCAAAATCAGAAATAACAGCTCAGTAAGAGCTCAGGAATTCCATGCTGTAGAAGGGCCAGATCTGGGTTTTTAGGGTGTATAAGAAAACAAATGATGCTGAAATCAATCTATGAAATCACTGCTGTATTCAAATATACACAAATGTAATTCTTTCAGCTGCTATTCAAATATACACAAATGTAATTCTCTTTAGCGCTAGAAGGTCAGATGGTGGACACAAATATGAAAGGGTATTTTTGATTTATTAAATTGAATGCTGCCCAAGGAGAAGGCCATTTGGAGGGTATCTCAAGGGTATCTGCTTTCTCCAGTGTGCCCCACAGTGAATAACAGTAATGAGTAGAAAACTTGGCTCATGCAAGACCAAAACCACTCTGGGTCAGTAACAACTGCTCAGCTCTGCCTGAGCATGGGAAGGGCATGGAAAGGTATTTGCAGGGAATACCAGGAAACGTTCACTTGGAAGTGAAAGTCCTGGAGTGGCTCCAGAGACAAGAGAGGAGGGCAAGTGATGGAATGAGGTGATGTCACTTGCTGAGGTGCCAACCCTCCTCCCCTTCCCACAGCCAGAAGGGGTAAGTATGGAGTGGTCCTGAGGTTGACCTGGTCTCCAGATGATCAGAGCAAGCAGGGTGCAACTCTGGGCTTGAGTTAGGAGATTAATACCTCCATCTGGCCTTCCTTATCTCACCTCTGCAGAGTCTTTCTCCTCTTGGTCATTACAATGGACAGACAGTCCTTGAGGAGAATTCAACCCTCAATTACCAGAAAATTGGACTTAAGCACACAACAAGCTTGCACAAAGCATTTATTTTTAAACGAGCTCCACCCTGCCCTTGACATTATTGATCTGTGACTGCAGCAGGCTGCTATCATCTCTTCTCACTGCACCGTTCTTTCTTCTGCTCCTGCAGGCAATTACACCCTTGGAACAGCACTTGACAGATGCCACCAGGTGATGGAGGATTTTTGAGCAGCCTTGTTTCTTAAAGTTTGTTTTAATTCTACCAGCCATGATGTTTTCTGCAACCCCAGAGTTGACTTCTCTCCTTTTAGACGGGGAGGACAGAAAAGCACCTGCTGGAACTGACATACAGGGCCTGTGCTGCTCCTCTTCCACCTGTAGGGTGGTCAGACCTGTAGTATTAATTCTCCTCTAAGAGCACCAGCACAGAGGAGACTCGTGCTCCCCAGAGCCAGGGGGGGATACTGAAAGCAGTACAGGTGAGGATAGTTTGCAAATTGCTGTTTGTTAAATGATGGTGACCTCTTTTGGAGAGTTTTAACAGGGGCAATTGGGATGACTCACATGAAGAAATGGCCCAAAAAAGCAATCCTGTGTTTCTACCATTTCAGAATATGACACGGAAGCAACAGAGTGAAGGCACACAGTAACTGCAGGAGGTGTTAACAGGCAGGCAAATTAAGCAGTACAAATACAAATTTGGCTGTGAATGATTGTGAAGGGCTGTCTGGCTTACCCTGAGGCTCCAGCCAGCAGAGCCACAGGCAGTGACAGGGGATGGTGCCTCTGCAACACTCCAGTGACTCAAGACTTTCCCAAGGAGATAAACCTAGACCAGACCAGCAGGAATGTCCACATCCTCCACTCTTTATCAGCGATGTGTTGGGAACAATTCCTACTCAGGGCACTTGCCTGGCACCAGACCCTACCAGTTCTGCTCTGCAGCCCTGATCCTGTCCTGCTGCCCTGCCCTCTGATGCACACTCCATGCTGGACATCTCAGGCAACTGATTAAGGATATGTCTGCCCCACAACACTCAGCACTTTCAGCTTCACAGTTAATCAGGCTCACTAATTAATTGCAATAACTCTGATCAAGTTAAACCCGCGAGGGTCTCACCCCGCTACCACTACATGCGACACTTTAATGTCAGATGTTAATTTTTTAAGTCTCTGTTGGAAGACGTTGCCATGAATGACAATGTGGTGATTAAAAACTTCTGATGAGCAGGTATAGCCATAATCAAAGTTACAACTTACCGGGGATTTCTGAATTTCCGACACCGCGTAATTCCCTTGTGAGAGCCACTTGGCTGTTCCCACTAGGGACAGGCCTGTCCCGTGCAGGTCTATGCTGAAGCGACCCTAAAAAACAAGAACAGCCTGGTTATCCCAAAATGCCGTGCTCCAGACTCCCGGCATGCCACGGTGTCACTTTTCTAACAGGATCTTGACATCTAACAGCAACGTTTTCTTTGTTTTCCATTGCTCTGAGCACGATCGTTGTACAAATCACAGCACGGCCCACATTAGGAATTTCTTCTCCTTGGTGGCTGCAGAGAAGGAGGGACTTCAGATTGCTTTTGAACTGCCTTCTCCCCCCCAGGTTTTCGCTGCTTTACCCCGGTTTTGCACTGTTTTTTCCTGGTTTTGCACTGCTTCTTCTCTGCCGGCTGAGGGCATTGTTGGCTTTCCCATGACAAACTGCAGAGCCTGACGTGCTCCAGCAGCTGATGGGAAGGAACCTCAGGGATGTGCTGCAGCCGCTGTCACTGCTTCCTCCTCAACTGGAGAGGGCACACTTGTCTTTGTTTTCCTTAGTTTCCACTGTTTTGGGGTTTTTTTGGTTTTTCTTCCCCAGACTAGTGAATTAAAAGCTCTTCAATTTGCTTATTTCTTTAAAACATTTAATTCCACCCTTTCTCAAAATAAAAAAGATGGATGGAAAATTAAGGAATACGCCAGCATCCAATACTGGGGCCCCCAGCCCTCTCCTCACTCCCATGGCAGACTCCAGTCCTGCCAATTTTTGGACCCATGGAGGGATCCTTTGGCCACATCCCCAGGCTGACCCACAGCCCAGCACCAGATGGCTGCTAGCTTTGCTCCTTGCACTTGCTGCCCTGGGAATGCTGATTTTCTGTGAGGAGCAAACTGTCTGGGTCAGGTGGATGGATATTAACATTTATGAGCATTCCTGAGGTAAAGAGTCAATCCCTAAGCTGCTGAGCTGTGCAGGAAAGTGTCAGCTCTGAAAGCAGGGAGGGAAGGAGATGGAGAGGTTTGCCCTCTGCCGTCTGCTGCTGTGACTCCCTGTTAATGCCCTTTATAATGCCCACCAATACCCTGGACTATCCAAACAGATCACTCATCATCCCCAGCCCCACAAAAAGTAAGTGTGCTGGAAACATGCAGCAAGGCATCCCTAACACAGTGTTATTTGTCTCCTACAGATTTCCAAAAAGCATCTACTCTCTACTGCTCTCTCTGCCCACCATTTCCACCAAGTCCTGTCATGGACTGATCCCCCCCATCTTCAACTATGCAGGCAAAACCCAGTTCTCGCCCCACAGCCCCTTTTTTCTTCCTTTTCTCCTTTACTGGGGCCCTAGGGAATGTCTCTTAGCCAGCCACTGGCCTGATAACATGGAAAATGGAAACTACTTTCTTCTGGTTCACAAAGGGAACTTTCTCCATCACTTTCTCCATGTTCACAAAGGGAAAAGTTTCAGATGGCTGAGATAAGAATGTGCCACTTATCTCACTGAAGTTGGGCTGCTGAGATCAGCAGTAATTAATAGAGAGCCTGAACATAACAAATGGCACCAATTCCTGTTAAATGCTCTTGTCAAATACCTGCGGGCATTTGGCAGCACTGTAGCAGTCCCCAGCAGTGGCATAAGGAACAGGCCGTCCATCATGTGTCTGTGCAAACTGTAAATCAGTTGCTGTGGAGAAGAGTTGGTGAATAACATGGAAAGAAAGATGCAGGGAGAGAGACAAAATAAATGTAAACATGCTCTTTGCTAATGTTTAAATTCACCAAAGCTGGCTTCCCACGTTAATGTATGAAGTCAAGACTACTATATTTTTATGAAATCAAGATTACTATATTTTTCAATATTAAATCTCCTGATTCACCCCACATATGATTCCCAGCACATGAGCATTGAATTTAACAGGACACTTAGACTCTAACTATTTACAGCTCAGTTTAAATCTGTTGGTGATTTAGGAACAAGGTATAAATAACAACAAAACTCGAACTGGGGTTTGTTTCACTATCAAAAAATTCCCCACTTTCAAGAACGCTACAGCACCTTCTAAACCTCTCTTTAAAAAAAAAAAAAAAAAAGCAAACAACATCTCTGCTCTCCTGGCTGCCCCAGCCCAGGGGTCGGGTTTTCAAAGGGAATTGGAGTATTTTGCTCTGGAGGGATCTGAAGTAACTGAGACTCATTTAGATGGGGATGTGAGATAGCTCCTGCCTGACAGAGGTAGGTGCCCAGCTCCTTTTGAAATTCAAAGGGAGCTGGTATCAAATTCCCAGAGGGTGGTTCCTTTGAGATCTTTACCTAGGAGCTTTTACAGATTATTAGTTGCTTTTTACAGATTGATAGACTGGGAGGTCTTGAAAATTAAGTGATAAAACCCACTTATCAGATAAAGAGTCGTTTTACAGGGAAGGATTTTGATTTGCTAAAAACCCACTTAGCTATTTACTGAATGAACTCCCAACAATATGTTGTATTTTTAAAACAGTTGCTGGAAACTGATAGCAGTGGAGGCAGGGGGACTGAAACCATAACCCCATGGAATGCTCCAGGGTCTCTGGTGGTGGGATGGGCTCCCAGCTCACAGGAATGACAAAAGAGAGTGTGTTACTCTTGTGCACAGCTATACTCTCTTTCTCCACTGCAAATCCATGTCCCCAGCCCTCAACACAAGTTACTTCCCCGTGGTCTGGCTCTTCCAAGAGACTTCTCTGCCCTGGCCACTGGGAACAGCATGCCCACCCTGGTGGAGACCCCTGCACTGGGATCTCCTGACACCTCTCTGAGTAAAGTGGAGGGGGGTGGGGGGTGGGCCAGCTCCTCCCTGGTTAGGCTTTGTGTCCGAGCCCAGTCTGAAAAGAGGGGACCAAATAAAATAAAATCCTCCACAAAATACATTGGGCTGCTGGGAGCATTCAAATACTCATTCTGCAGAGCAGATACACCAGCAATTTTCCTGTTTTACAGAGAAATAACATGAGCACCTCTGATGTAGTCAAGTTGCAGTCTCCAAGTGTAAAGCAGCAAACAGGTGACCAAGTCTAAAAGCAGCTTTTAACAGTAATTCTCAAAAATATTGCTCACTAGATTGCTACTGCTTGCTTGTAGTTACAGCTATGTTTGTGTAAAAGAAACATTTTTTTTTTAATGGCAAGGCCCTGTTTTTACTCACTTATTATTTGCATAGTGTTCAGGTCCAGCCTTACTTTGCTGAAGGTGGAAAACCCAGCTGCTGTGTAATCTTTCCTACACTGGCAGTCTTCTCGTCTGCTCCCGTTATACGGACACTCGGTCGGGTTATGCAATCTAAATCAAAAGAAAACCCTTTCTACTCATGACCAGGAAATATTGCCACAGAAAACAAAAACACTGTGAGGTTCACGATTACAGGATTTCTTACCTGTATCCATACACCTCTGAAAAATTCTCTGCATCCCCGTTTACAAGGGTCACATACTCCTTTGGGCTGTCAGTCTGCATCCCAGAGCAATACACCTGAGAGACAGAAGCCAGAACTGTGCCATGTGCAAAGGCATCACTGAGACAACCAAAGGCAGAAAATCCAAGAGTGGAAGTGAAGACCACATGCAAGGTCTTCTTGAACCTTTAGAAAACCCATTAACTATTATTCTGTTGCTGAAATGCACCTTTAATGTCTTTCCTTTGACTTGCAGGAAATATTCACCATCTTCAGTGACACCTTTGAGATTTTTAACATCTTTGCAACTCCTTGGTAATTCACCTGAAACAAAGCAGAAATACTTGTAGTCACTGAACAACTATACATTAAAATTTCTTTTGGAACACTCTGAGGCTTCCAAAGCATCAAAACATCTTTTTTATTCTTAACAGGTTTCCCTGAAGTGTCTTATTGCTTACTTGGATGGCTCCCAATGCTTGGAAATACTGCAGATCTCTAGGAGTTTGATGGGAAAAGATGCTGAAGGCATGAGAAAGGCAAAAGAAGGTATAACTCTGCAGACTTACAGTCATGGACATTGTGGCATGTCCTCCTCTCTTCAGGTTTCAGGTCCACATGGCACAAGCTGCTGAGCTGGTCGTCGTTGGTCAAACACTGCACTGAGCGGTGCATGACCCCAACTCCACAGGTGACAGAGCACTGTGGGACACAAGACAAAGATTCCTGGTTTATCTCAAAGGTTTATGGGCTCCAAAAAAAAGAACAGAGACAGATGGTTTTCCTTGTATCAAGAGACAGCAGCAAAGACTCCAATCCTGTGAAGTGTTCAAACACAGGCTTAATTTTAATCAAATGAGTAGTCCCTTTGGTAATTAATCCTGTCCTTATTATCATTGATTACTTCAAGACTACCATACTTTGCTCAGTGTTTGCACACTTTGCTGGATGAGGCAGTTGGTAAAAGTGAACCATGTGCTCAAGTGAAACTGCTTATTTTTCACATTAGGAAGATTGTTGTTTTCTATGCCAATTGCACCAAAAAAAAGGAGGATCAAAATCTTCTCTCCCCTCACCTGCTGGGAAAATGGCTACATCTGTGCAAACACTGGGTCATCCTCAAACCTCCCAGACAAATCCTTAGGCAATCCTAAGGCTGAAATTGCACTGGTTACTGGAGCTACCAAGCAGAGCATCCAGCTACTGAGTGTGGGCTATGGGAGGTGGGAGCATCTTGCTCTCCATCCATAACTTGTTCTTTCAAGTACTTGAGAAATGAAAATCAGCTCTTTCTACAGCTACCAGGTTAGGCTGGTAGAAAGAAAATGAAGTTGCTCACCCATTTCGAAATGATTACTCTAAAGGAATACACCATGAAGAAGGTGGTCTTCAATGGCTCATGGTATTCACAGCTTGGGCATTTACTCTTTATCAAGGCCAGTTCCATACAACTTAGCTAAAGTGCTGAGCAGGACTCTCTCTGTCTATCAAAGGTAATGGCATTTTACATTAAATCCCTTTCAAAATCACAGCTGAAAAGGGTCATGGCACTTGGTGATCACTGGGACATTCAGCAGCCCAACATGAGGAGAAAGGTCTTGCTCTCTGAAATGACTGCTCTTTGCAGTGAAGCTGGATTAATGAGTTGGGTATTTTGCACTTAAATTCTGAGGGAAAATACCAATTAATTGAGGCTGAGCTCTTTGCTATAATTCCTCTGTGCTGACTCACAGGGAGGATCTGAAGCTTCCTATGAGGCAGGAGGAACTTGGGTTTCAAATGGCTTTGCCAGTTACCGTGACAACTTCTACTACGTTTTACTTGGCTTGACACTCATCGTGCTGTAAAGGTTTGACAAATTCCTACAAATGCCTGAGCTGGGTTAATAAATCAAGTTTATGGGAGAAACATCACATTTCAAAGAATGTCAGATGCCCTAAGAAGTGAAATGTTATCACCTTAACTAAAATTTGATCTTGTAGTTCAGGTCCCAGAAGAGGCTCAACACAAATAACTTTAGCAGAAAGGCCAAGTTCTTTCCCCTGACCTGTCCCAGCATTTGTGAGAAGGAGGGGGAGGAAAAAAGAAGAAAAAAAAACCCTTTAAGGCTCAAATGACCAGTGTTTCAGCCTAATTCTGGCTCCTTAAGTCTTTCTCATACACGTGGCCAAGTGGGATCAACTGCAGTTGCCAGTGACCCACCAATCCTTCTAGCACAAGGCTTTCAAACCCTTGTTTTCTGCAGTGACCCTGCTCTCTGACTAAGCATTCAGCATGGCCATCAAGACGGCCACAAATGTTGGCTCTGTCCCAATTTTCATGAATGACTTTACTTGGAGCTGCTGGGACTCCCCCATACGAAGGGGTTCAGTCTGAAGTGTGGAGCCCCACACACACCAGAGCTGCTGCTGCACCAGCAATATATCCAATGCATTATTCCCGCATATTCGATTCAAATTCATATCATGCATATTCAATGCATTAATTTACGCAGATCTAAAACATTCCCCTGCCAAACCTTTGGTCTGTGTCTAAAAAAAAAAAAACCCAGGTTGTTCCGATCTTTTTGGCCAAAAAAGAAGTTTGCCCAACTTACGCTTCCCCAGTTGCCGACGCGCCAGGAGGCCGAGATGGGGCACTCTCCGAGGTAGCAGGGCTGGATGTTGGGGGGCTGTGTGCCAGGACAGTTGACCATGTTCTGGTACCCGTACTCGTAGTGGTCCTTCCCGGTGTAAATCTCACTGCAGGACACGAGGCGCTGCCTGTATCCCTTCCCACACGTGACTGAACACTGTGGGCAGAGCAAATACCACGTGTGAGCACCATGTGCTGCAGGAAGGCTGCCCAAAATGGGAGGGGAGGAAACCAGGCCTGTCAGCTTTTAGCACAGGGAACTGCTTCAAGGGATCTATTTAAGCCAATCATGAATACTGTAAGTGGCTACTACAAGTGGGCTGGTGCCTGACACTATCTTTGAGCACCCAGCTCCTCTCTGGGCTGGATCTACAGCTGCTTCAGGACTCCGTACTCCAGGCTGGCTCCTGGGCATGTGTTATTTTTTCCCAAGCACAAAGAAAGGAGCAGAAGATCCTTGGGAATTTGAAAATGCTTCTATTAGTTGTTTTGGTTTGGTGGTGTTTTTTTTGCCATGGGATACACAGAGATAGAAAATGATCAAGGTTGACCCTGAATTGCAGGTACTTGTCAGCAACTGGAAGAATGAGAAAACTTTCATTGTAATTAGAGGATAAACTGCACTTCTGCCCTCCTCATCAAAGGGCTAAGTGGGACCTGGGGAGAGCCAAATTCTGGCTCTGTAAGCCCTCTTCACCTCTCTGTCTTCATGGGCCTGAGTGCTCCCAGGTGATCTCCCAGGCATTGGGAGTGGTAGAGGGTGCCTGGGCAAGGAGCAGGCAGAGCTCCAGCCTGACAGGCACCTCAATATTTCTCTTAAAAAACCACTCAGGAAACCAGGCTGCTCTGAGATATTCTCATGTCTCCATGTTTCTCCCTCCTTGCACTATCTCAGGTGGCTTGTCTCTTCTACCCCTCAGTCCTGGCATGTTTTCCTTTTTTTCCCTTTTCTTGTTCTTTCTTTTAATCAGTGCTGTGTCAGCAGCTGCCTTCTCATTTCCCTCTGCCGTTTCTCCAACTGGAGAGTAATCCTTCACTGGCTGCAGAAGGAAACAGGCTGAGATTAGCCTGGGTCCTCCCGCATGCAGCCCCCGCTGCAAGGAAAACTCATCTATTTTCCTTGCCTCCCAGCTGTTAGGGTGAATGTCCTGCCTTCCCTCACTCTGGGTCCTTGCCCCTGCAAAGATAGCACTGAGGAGGGATGTGCCCCCATGGTCACCTCCAGGCTTGCCTCTCCCCCATGCACACCTGGACCCCTAACACAACTCACCAGGTCCCCAGAGCCCCAAGGAGTGGATGGGAATAAACCAAATTAATTACATAAATGAAATAAGCCAGCAGAAAACCAAAGAGGGTGCCTGCTGATGCACTGTGCTTTGGAAGAAAATTGCCTCTAGACAATATTAGCTAGGACCCTGAGCACGCTGCTTTTAGTCTTTAATATCCTCGTTGTCTCCCACAGCACTGCTCCTTTCTATCCAACAGGGAGACTGCACACGGAAATAAACCAAAATATAATGATTAAAACCCACAGCGCTGCCTTGCCACTGCTGGTTTGGGCTGCAATACCTCAGCAAGGGCAGCGTTGAGGGGAGGAGAGCATGGGCGGGTGCAGGGACGGGGGTGGGACTCACCTCTGACCACTCTCCCGTGATCCAGATGTACTCGCAGGGGGGCAGCCCGCAGCTCTCCATCTCGGGGGGGCGTTTGCTGGCCTCGCAGTAGGCGCTGCTCTGCAGCTGCTCGTTCCCATCCACACAGAACACCTTGCGGAACCGGGACGCCTCCCCGCAGGTCTTCGTGCACTGTGTGCAAGAAACAACAGCTCATGCAACCCCCGAGGGACTGCAGGAATGAATCCACATCCAGAGCGGGCCCTCCTCCCAGCAACCCCTGTAAGCTGTCACTGGTATCACCTGGGGGAGAATTTCCGACCAGGACCCTGCTGTGCCACATGCTGCCCTGCTGTGCCAAGCTGCTCCTGACCTCTGCAGGTACTAACCCAAACCCACAGGAGAGAGGAGAAACCAAGGTAGCAGGTATTAGGATGGGGCAGATGTGGGGTCAACCTGTGATAGGATCAAAAGATGCAGGATTGGGCATGCTGAGCCAGGAGATAGGGCAAGGGGAGAAGGAAGTGGCCAACTCCCATTATTTCAGCCCCTAGTAAATACAGGTGTTTGGAGAATGAAAACTCAACCACTTCCATGCAAAAATCACACTGCTGCACCTTTGCCTGTGGCTGGTGTTGGGGGAGCCCCTTCCCCAGCTCTCTGCCTTGGCATGGGGGCACACAGAATCATAGAATCATCATGGAACAGTTTTGGAGATCATCTCGTTCCAGCCCCCTGCCATGGGCAGGGACACCTTCCACTAGAGCAGGCTGTTCAAAGCTTCACCCAGCCTGGCCTCAAACACAACTCTGCAACCACTGCAGTGGAGGCAGCCCTACAGGTTTACTCTCTTCTAAACACTGCCCTGCCTGATATTAAGAGCAACCCATGCCAGCCAAGTACAACTGCTCCCCAGGGACTTCTGGAGACTTCAGGGACTCAGTTCTTTCTCTGCTTGTCTTGGAAAGACGAGCCTGACTGTTCCTGGGAGTGAGGCTGTCCTTGGAGAGCATCTTAGGAAAACACATAAAACAAAATAAATCGGTGTAAGAGCAACTGTCTAGATAAAACCCTATTTTCTTTTAGTTATTGCCTGTAATGGACTTCTAACACTTTCAACTAACTGGATTAACAAGGAGAAAAATGCATGAAAATAATAATTTTATAGAACATGTTGGAAATGTCTTCCCCTTAAGGAAAAGGATAAAACATCCAATCAGACCATCCCTATCTGTATAGAAACACTGTTTGAAGTCACCTAGGCTTGGAACTCTGTGCCAGTTTAATCTAGCTAGAGTCCTACCCTCCAAACATGATTTCCAGCCTCCCTGAAGCAGTTCCTGCTCTCCTGGCTGGCCAACAATTAGGAGGATCTTAATGGGTTCAGCTAATTTCAAAATGCAGGCACTGTCATGGTCCTATTTCTGTAATTAGCTGTCAGAACCAGGATTGTAAATTATTTGAGAATATTGAAAAATCAGATCAGTCTGTGGCGGCAGCAGCAAACCAGGAGAGCAGCAGTGAGCACAACATCATGTTGGGTGTAAATATTTAAAACTGGGGCAAAGTGGAAAGGGATGGAGAAGGAGAGGCAGCTCCACAAAGCAGCATTTATTCCAAAGAAATAACTTAGGAGCTCTTAGGCAACAGTCAACATTGCAAAATCTGCAGTCTGCCAGAAGACCCCAAGGGCTTTGTGTGCTTTCAACCTTATTTACTCTCTTGCTTTGAGTCCTTGGAATGGAAGCTCCTTCTAGGTCTGTGCTGAAACATGGCAATCCTACAGGGGCTGGAGGAATTTGCTGGAGTGTGATTTCCCCAGAAAGCAAACGAAGTGAGCTATATTTGCCCATCTCTGATTATCTCCCTATTACATAAGTAAAAACTGAAAGGGGGTCATTGTGTGTGAATATGGCACCACTACAGCTCCATCATCAGGGAGCTCCCCTGACAGCTCTCCAGGCACCTTTTGGGGCAGCCTGAACGCCGACCTTCCTGCTCCTCCCTAAGGAGGGACTCCCCAGCACAGAGGGAGTGGGGTCACAGGATGCTCAAATCTTCTCTCCTCTCTGGTTTGGCATCTTCCAGCCCAGCAAGGGGTCAGCAATACAAGGTGAATTGTTCCATGGTCCCTCACAGCCAAAGGAGGATCTTGAAAGGACTGGGAAGAACCAAGCCTGATTTTGTCTCATCTCCCTAATGTATGTTTCAGACTAAATTTGCAAAGTACATTGGCTCATGCTTCACTTTAAGAGGGTGAACCATCTCTATGCCATCAAAGCATCTTCTAACGTTGGCAGTGAAGAGCTATCACATCAAAAGCCCATCCTTGTTTAAAATCATCACTTGCTGATGAGAGACCGACACTCCCAAGCACAGGCCGGCCTGATTTGGGTTTGTCTACAAGTAACAGTTCTGTGGCCAAACAAACCCGAGCCAGATCTGTGCATTTTGTCATCATAAGAAATTGGAAGTTTGGTTATTTGTATTTTTAAGGGTAACTGGCAATTAGAATGATCCCACTGAAATTTTAAATGAGGCTCAGAGACAGTGAGACCATCATAAACTAAGTCAAAGAGAAACACTGCAGAGGTTCCAATCAGCCCCAAAGTTATTCATGTAGAAATCAGACAGTTCAGCTAGCATGGAAAGGCTGTTTTTCCTTTTTAATGCAGTGACAGATTTTGCATGAAAGCTTATGTTCAAGACTGATTTAAATCTCACACAAAACAGTGAGGCCAGGCTATAACAGCTATTGATAGCAAAATCTGAAAAACAGGTCAGGCATTTGATAATATTTGTCTCTTTTGCCTCATTTCCCAAATTCTGAACTATTTTCCTGGCAGTTCAAATTAAGGATCATTTCAAGCACTTCTGTAACTGTTTTAGAAGAGCAATAACAGCAATTAAAATAACCCCAAAGGCATTGCTTTGCAAAAGCATTGATTGTTTTCTTCTTTTTTTAAATAACAGTCTGACACAGAGATGAAACGTACCCCCCATGCCACAAATGCTTGCCTTGGGTAACTCTGCAATTCAAATCCAGCAAGGATGGCACAATTTCTCCCCAAAAGGCAAATGTCAAAGATTGAGGAGTTGCATGGCAGCTTCCAGAGCCATGCATTGTCCTTCCACAGAGACTCATATTAAAGAAAAAATCCCTTCTTTCTCCCAATTTTCCCTTTTTCTTTGTGACTCTAGTCTGAATTTTATTTTGACATTAGCAAGGCTCTTTCTATTGACTTTCTTCTCCCTGGTGAGGGCACTGAGATCAGGTGATTAATGGTGATACACCAACAGAGCAGTAAGTGGTTTCCAGTATGTCTCATATTCCTTCTCATTGTCAAGACCAACACTTTTTTCTAAACAACAACAACAAAAAGGAACAATTAAAAAACCCCAAAGCCTCTTGACAGATTCCCTTTAAAGATAAGAAATCAAGGACAAGACAGCACTGAGATGTTATTTATATCCGGCCTTCCACGTCAATTAGGGTTCATTGCTGCTCTCTGCTCAGAGAATACCAATCTGTGCCTCCTCATGGACAGTGCCTATGGCTTTTTTTCACTGTGTACACCAGAACAAAATAAGAAATGCTTGGAAAAAATGCTTGGAATCGGCCGAAGGGGCAAGCTCACATTGGGCAGTTCCTGCATTTTCCTGTTCATGGTTACTTCTCAGTACTTATGAGGGTGAGGAAAGCTCCAGTCCATCCTCCTAGTAAATCTCCCATGGAGGAAAAAAAAAATCTCCATAATATGTTCAAAATTTCCCCAGTGCAATGGGGAGTCCTGGAAAACTTCAGAAAACATCAATATTTGTATCCCACCAAGGGCTCAGAAGGGCAGAGGCAGGCGCTTCTCCAAACTGTTCTGAGAAGTTGCAAAAATAAGGGAGAGAGGGCAAAATTTGATTAAAAGTCTGACTTGATGATTTTGGAGGTCTTTTTCAACTTAATGATTCTAAGATTCTACAAAAGGATGGGTCAGGAGCTGTTTCCTTTCAGGGCTGATTACACCACTAGGTAAGGACTGGCACTACATGCTGTTTGGTGACCTCTTTGCTGCCTTTAAATTTATTAGCTGAAGAAGTTAATGGGCTCTGTAAAACCAAAAGTTTGTTACAAGAAAGCTGCTGGAGCCCCCTCAGCTGTTCCTACATTTCCCTTTCTGGCTGGGATGTTTCCATTGGGTACCACTGTGTGACCAGCCTGGCTCTGCCTCCTGCTGCTTCCCATCACAGTTCCCTGTGTACTGGGAAGCAGCTGGGAAAGGGCACAGCCCCCTCTGGCCTCCTGCACTCGTGGCCGGGTCACACAGGATTATAAACCCAACTTCCCAGCACTGCTGAGACTGAGGAAATGAGGCTAAACTGGTGTGTCCTGTTCCCGTCAGGCTGAGGTACCACATGCAGGGGCTAAAAATTGAAAAAAAACCCCTAAAATTAAAAGAATCACTTTGGTGTCTGGTCTGAACTGCCTCTACCGAAACCTGCTGTGCATTTGAAGGCTGACACAGCACCCTCTTGGCAGTGCATGGGAGGGCTCCTCCTGCTCAGAATCTCCTCATCCTCCTACCACTCACCAGCCTCGAGGCCACTCATTGCCCACACTGCAGGAGAGCTGGAGTCACTCCCTAAACCACTGGAGCAGCAGCTTTATCCCCAGTTCCAGTCTCAGGAGCTGTTTGTGATGGGAACTGATCCTGGTTACACAGAAAAGCATTGTCTCCCACGGAAGACTTGATCTCAGCACTGCCCGTGGCTTCATAAAAGAGCAAAGACCGGGAGCTCAGTGAAAGGATAGGGATGTCAGATGCAGCTGGGGTAATGGGGCAGGAAAGAGGGAATTACCACTGCTCCCTAATTCCTCCGGGCTGGGGCAGCGCGCCAGGGTTTTGTCTCCTGGAAGAGACCCAAATCCGCCCTACCCAAAACCTGCTCAGTATTTGCAGAGGTCCCAGCCAAACGCAGGGCAGCACGAAGCAATAAATTATCCCTACAGAGGCATTTCTCCGCTCCCCCTTTCAACCAGCATGCACGAGCCTTCCCTCTGCCTCTTTTTATTTTCTTTCCTTTGGCAACCCCGGGTTGCAACCCGAACACCCCGACCCTCCGGCAGCGCTGCCCAGCCTCGGCATCCCGCATCATCCCACCACGCCTGAGAGCACAGGGCCGGCTGAGGGGGGGTTCCCCGCTTACCGCCTGCCATTCTCCGGCTGCCCAGCGGTGCGTGGGGCACTCGGGGAGGTGACAGTCCCGCTGCGGGGGTGGCCGGCTGGCCGGGTCACACTCGGCCTCCTCGGCTGCCTTGGGGGTGCCGCTGTGGCACTGCACGGAGCGGCGCTGGACTCCCCGGCCGCAGGACACGGAGCACTGCAGGAAGGGACACGAGGTGAGCGGAGCTGCCCATCACATCCACCGCGGTAAGTTCGGGCCGTTCAGTCCCTGCCCTGGGCTCCACGGCATCCAGAGCCACGCTCTATCAAACTTCCAAGGGAGGCTTTTCGTTGCGCAAAGGGAAAAAAATGTGAATCTGAAGCCAGCGGGAATATTTGCTGTTGGCTTCAGTGGGGTCAGGACTTCCTAGACAGGGTTTTTATTGAAAAATCTGTTTTTATTGCAAAATAGCGGCACTGCTAAACCGCCCTGACATGCCAGAGGCGGCCAGGCTCTGAGTATTGCTCTGAGTATTGCTCTGAGTATTGCTTCTCAGGCACTGGTTCAAAAAAGTAATAGTTCAAAATACATCAAATGCCACAAACAGAGTGGGCTTTAATGAAAAGCAAACTTGGATTGTATAGAAGAAAGTGTGTAGCTGTAGAGAGGGAAAGGTGTGATGGAGCTGGGATTTCTTCCAGCATGCATCTAAACATGCACATACACAAAGGCAGGGAATACAGTTAGTTTTTGCAAACAAATGTCTTTTTGAAATTAAGTGCATTTCACATTTCCTTCATTACACTGTGGGCACATTTCTCCCAACTTCAAGGCACAGCAACAAATGCCAGAATTTTTCTATTTCTCAGATATCTTTAATTTATTATCTATACTGCAATACTGTTAACAGCTCATTTTTTCTTTCATGCAACATTTCTTAGTGTTGTGACTGCACACTAATATGTTTAGCAGTACTTAATATTCCTCTGGAACAGATTCCTCCTGGCTAGACCTTAAAGTATTCTATACAGATTTGGAGTAAAGAGAATTTGCATTTATAGAAGAAAGTGCATAAAATTTAAAGGTATGTATTAAAACCACTGTTGAATTAACAACTAATATTACTTATTTATAACAACTGATATTAATTATTACTGTATCATGAGCTAAGACAGTAAGTTCACAGCCTGTTATTGCAATGCCCACTAAAACAAGCCTTCTTAAGGCAGGGAATTAAGTGGTGCCTAATGGGGAAGCAATTCCCTCTTCTGTATTCTTCCATAAAGCTCTTTGCTTTACTATCCAAATGCCCCAAATTTCCCCTTTTCAGAGGAAAGCTGACTGTGACTATATGTCTGGCTTCAGATATTCGTGAGAGGGTGGGAGTATTTTTGTGTAGCTTTTGAAAGCAGCAGTGAGATTTCTGTCACTAGTGATGCAAATGCTTCCCATATGCTGCTGCTTCCCTGGGATTAACGGTGCACTTTGTCCTACACATTCCATAGGGGACTCTTAAACTGAATAAAGGCACAGACTTGGAGAAACATATACACCAGGATGCCTACCATGCTCTAGGATCTTTTGAATTGCGTTTATCACCAACATAAAAGGCACAGGTATGGATAAAAAAGCACATGGCTTTTTCGGGGGGGGGCTGCACTGTGTATGACACCTGGGTTTGGGGAGAGGATGGTCCCTGGGCTGTGCCAGAAGCTCTACCTGATGCTCTGGCTGTGTTTTTAGATAGGGCTGGATTTCACCCTGTAGCTGAAGTATGCAAATACCAGACAGCAGAATAAATATTGGTATTTTTGTTAAATGAAAGGTAAATGGCCAGAATTGACACCACTTAGGAGAAACAAACACATTAAATCTCACATTTCAGTGCAGACATAAACACACTCCAAACTTGGAGAAAAAAGCCTTTTTAGAGATATATCAAAAATGCTTTGCTCCAGGGAAGTGGGTTCTTAACAATCTAGAAAAGAACTAATCACCCTCTGAATACAAAACATCTAAAGAGAAAAAAATCTCGGATTGGAGCACCAGCACAGCCAGTGTCCAACTGAGACTGATTTTTAACCATTCCTGTATTTTTTGATCTTCATTTTCTCAGTAATTCCTTCTACAGGAGGCAAAACCTCCCAACACCTACAGGTATATGCAATGGGTCCTGTGCATATATAGTTACACAAGGATGTACTTTTATAGGAAAACCTTGCCTTATTTCTCAGGCAGACTTTTGCTGGTTTATTTGGGATAAAAAGCACAGCAGGTCAGCTTTGGAATTAACTTTCTGAGACAATTAGACCTTCAGAAAATTAGGGGGTTTTTTGGATAATATCTAAGTGGAAACTTATCATAGCTCCTATTTGCAGCAGTGGCACCGGTGATAGGGAAAGTCACACGGAGTTTTTACACCCAGTTTACACCCTTACCTATTGTATATTCAGAGCACCAAACTCTTGTCTGTTTCATGCTCTTAATGAGAAGTTCAGCATCTAAATCCAGCTTGTCTCCAAGGCATTAAATCGCTGGCAAAGCCCTGAACATCCCTCACAAGGGACCCAGGGCCAGCACTCCCAACCTGTGACAGCCCCAACTCTTCATCTGTCACAGGCAAAAAAAAAAAAAAAAATGCTGCCAGCACCAGTGAGGCTCAAAGATCCACGTCACAGCATTTCAGGGTTTTAAAAAGCCCAATTTGACATTGTAGCATAAGTGTTTCTACCCCTTTACTTTTTCCCTAAGCAAGATGCTGGCTGGCTGAGCACATCCTGCATCACGAACCTGGGCTGAGGAGCTACTCCTGTTCTTAGCCTATCATTAGCACACAAATATTCCTTAATTGCCCGGTCATAAGAGATTACCTCAGACTATAAATCACCTCATCCTCCTATTAACTTGGGTTCCTTTCTCTAGTTGCATAAAATTAACATCCATGATCCAGTGGAAAGCTGGGAATTTTAAACCACTTTTATCAATTAGTATTAGTGTATTTTAATGCACTCGACAGGCCATTACATTATTATGTTTACAATTATTAGCTGTAAAAAACTGCTTTCAGGAGCAGTCACTTTAAATAAGGTGCAAATTGGATACCACAAGGAGACTGTCTAATGGCTTTGCATTCCATTTCAGTCTGGCTCCTGTATAAAATTGAGGTTTCAGTCCTGAAGGTAATAAAGGTAATAATATTGACTTAATTTCCAATATGGGAGCAGTACTGTGGATTTCACAGGTTGGATGCTCCTATCCTCAGGTAAAGAGCCCAGACTTGGTAACTGAACCCCCATGGTGAATGAGCACTTAGTCCTTTACCCATATAATGGCAAATACTCCTATCCTGTGAATCCAAAGGTAAGGATTAAAAAACCCCAAACTAATACAACACTGAAAACAATCATAGTTCATTAATGGGTTTATTATTCTGTTTATTAGTGAGCATTAATCAACAGCATGCTGTCCTAGTCCTAACATTTGCATGTGTACCTGTAGCAATGTTAATGGTTTGTCTTTTAGGGAACTCAAATACAGCAAGAATGGGTGTTTTGTACCTACTTTGGAAGACAGAATGCAAGGGAACACGATGTTTTACAAGTTAACAGTTCATTTAGTCTGGAATTTTCAATAATTCCTCTGATTAGCACGCTAATGAGGTAGAGAGAAAAGCAAGGTTCAGGGTTAAAAATGTGATGCAGCAGATTCAAAGTGATGACAAAGACATTCTTTTCAGGAAAACAAGGATTTAAGGTATGCTTTCAGCAAGCACGATTTTTAATAACTCAATATATTTTTTCATTTCCAGCAGCTTCTATGCACCACTGTCTGACTTTTTAATGAGGGAAAATCAAGCAATGAGTTTATTTCTCAAAACTAAGGAAGATTTTACTTGAGATATGATATTTAAATGATATTAAAACATGAAGAAATAGTAGATTCTCTTTAATATTATATACTAATGATTTTTCCAGCAAAACCCTAAAATATACAACAAGGAATTTGTTTTCAGATAGACACTAAAAGCAAGCTGCCTAGTTTTCAGCTGGTACAAATCTGTGCTGCTCCACTGCTGTCCATGAAGTTACACTGTTTTACACCAGGATCTGGCCCAGAACCTTTAACCCTGAATAATTCATGAGGACAGAAGTGATTGGAAAACCAGGCTCTAACCAATTTGATGGAGGAAGAATACCAAAAGGTGCAAAAGGGTACACAACATGTCTCACCTGGCCCCAATCTCCTGCTTTCCACTTCGGACATCTGCCCCCTCTGCATTTCTTTTGCACGTTGGGCTTAGCAAGGTGTTTACAATTCTCTTCTTCTACATGCCTGCCTTCCTTTGACAAACAGTACACACTGCGGTGCTTTTGGCCCCTTCCACAGGAGACAGAACACTGTAAATATAAAGTAACAACAGATCAGCTTTCACACTCATACAGGGGCCATGGCTACCCAGGGCATTTTCTTTTAGCTGGACCAAAAAGCACCTCCCCAGGTCCCTGGCAAGCTACACAAAGCTTGAGGCAAGTGCAGACACTTAATATCGTGTGATATTCTTGGTCAAAGCCCCCAAAAATGCCAGTATCAAAATAGAGAAAACAGCTGACATTCAGCAGGGATAACAGGCTGGATTCCTGGCATTGCTCCAGTCGTTTCAAAGGAGCAGAGTCATCTTACAGGGATCAAGACAGGAGCCCTCAGTATCTACTTAGAAGAAATTGAAAGGAACCATTTCCATTTACCTTGGTATAAAGGGATGTCAAATACTGGCAAATCAGGAGGGTAAAGTGTGCTCTGCACCTTCACAGAGGGAAATAACTGCACAAAGGACAAGGCAGAAAAGTGCAGCATTTCCTTGGTACAAAAGCTCATGTTTGTTTTATCTGTGTAGTCTGACTTTTCTTTTTTTCTTTGCTAAACAGACTGAAACCAGGACATGTTCATCCTTAAGATTTATGCATTTTGAAAACAACTCAGAAGGTGGCAAGAAGGCAAAGCCTGGAGAATCAAAGCAAAAAGCAAACCAGCAGGTATGTTAGCTGCAAGCTTTGTAGTGAAGCAACTAATTTCAACCTCCCTCTGCAGGTTCACTGAACTTTTTCAAATGTGACCACTTCTGGCATGCAAACCCCAAGCAACTTCACTTTGATTTCAGATTAGTCTACTCCAAAGATTTAGGAATCAAAGGGGTCTGGAATCATGACACGAATTTAATATGACAGTTTCATGTAGAACAAGCCTCTTACTCAGCATGATGCACCCAGAGACTCAGCTTCCATTTCTTCATTACGTGCTACGTCATAAGCATACTGATTTAATCCTTGAGAGCAAACACACTGTTTTAACCATCTCTCCACATAAAATGTTCTGCTTTCTTTTCAGAATGGAGGAAACACACAGAAATGAGTCTTCAACCTTCATTTTGGAATCACTCTAGTATATTTCCCAAGAAATATATTACAGCTCAAGCTCTTCCCAGACTATAAATACATTTCAAACCTAAAAAAATTATATATATAGGAGCTCTGCAAGATCCACTAGAATAGAAATTGGCATATACATTGACACCTGTGAATATTTTATATTACAGCCCTACTTACAGTTCATTCAGCCCACAAAGAACCATCGAGAGAGAGTTTCTAAATGGAAAAGTTCAGACCAACGCAGAGAGAAATGGATGTAGCTCCTGGAGCCAGACATTGATGCTTAAAAGCTTGTATAAACAATACCCTGAAAAAGGTTGTTTTCCTGCTGCAAGAGTGTTACAGATAGACAAAAGATCACTGAGGTACCGTTGATCAACAGGTTTAAGAGCCATTAGTGATGCTCCTCTGAGAGGCTGAGCAGGGATAGCTGCCTCGGAGTTTTCCTGAGCCCAGATCCAATTCAAAGATAGGCCAAAAAACCCAACAAGCAACATCCGACCTTGCACTGAAAAATAGAAGAAATGCTGTCCCTTGCAATAAAATAAAACTTCCACGAGTTACCCAGATCCATAAACTTCACTTTTTTTCTTTTCTTTAGCATCAACAGAAGACAGATCAAGCTAATATTACCCTATTTTTATAAGTCTTCAAATTTCATCAGAAGTTAATTTTTTCATTCTCTCTACTTCTCTCCCCAGGCAACGAAAGTCAGCAGCAAGACAGAAATGTCACATCCTACAAAACCCAGTTCTAAACTTCTAATATTTTCATCCATTTACTGTCTTTGGACTACATACCAACACTGATGCTTAAACAAAAATTCAAGTGCTTCTTGGTAAAGAGTCTTCATGCAGGTTTATGCCACTTTACTGTGACAGCCTAAGTTAAGAGTTAATTGACAGCATTGATCAGGACTCATGTCCCACATCCTGAGCTGGTACAGTCCAGAGCATCCCTAATTTAAAAAATACATGGGATCCCATGACTTATCCTAAAGTAAGACTAATCACTGTGCAACAATGCAAGCACCTTTCTGGGGACCTGAAACTGGTTGATAAATACTTAATCTCACAAACAATTTGGTACTAGTTATTTCCAAAATTATGACTTCCCTTCTCCAAAATGCTTAACTTTGGCATGGAGCCTGATTTTGACATTTATCTTGTGATCCCATGATCAAACAAGTCTGCGTGCAAACCTCGGTGCACTCAGAGGTTGAGGCATAATTTGCTTAATTTTGTTAATACTTAAATGTAATTCCCAAGATGCTGGAATTAATCATTTCTATGTCTGCCTTTAATATAAATCAAATTTAGGCAGCTGTGCATTTTCAGATCTAAACCACCCGTTTGCTTTCATGCACATTTGAGTTATGATCTCATTTGTAGTGACAGAAAAGAAAGGTTGAATAATCTAATTTAACCAAGTATCAGAGACTGAAAATTCCTTTGCAAAGAGTCTGCTTAATAACTGCCATCTAATTCATCTCAGGTATTCAACTTTTATCTGGCACATAGATTTTAAGCATATGTGAGCCACATGCAAAGCATAATTTAATAGTGGGCTGCATCTCAACACCATGTGAGTCTGGGAGCTGCTACACCCAACTACCACCATCAGCTTCAAAATTTATTTGGAACCCTGGAGAAACTTTGCATTTCATTAACAGGACTCTTCGTGGCTGCAAATGCTGCCTGCTTATGGTACCTACCAATAACAGTACCACAGTGAGGTAAGCTTTGACCTTGCCTGCCTCAAAACATCTGGCAAAATCACTGTCTTCACATTCCTCTTTTTCTTGACTTCTTTCCCACACCCTCCACAGAAAATGCTTCCGAGTACTGGGTTCTCTGGAATAACAGCCTCACTTTATCCAAGGCTCTCTGAGGGAACAGAAAAACCTCTATTGGTTTTAAGCACCTCTGAGCCAACCCTGAAGGTGTAGCCAGGTATTGTATGAAATTTTTTCACTAGCCAGCTTCCCAGAGTCAAGGATCACATGCACGTGGGCATGCCTGTGGTCAACTTGCCTCTGCCTCCACTTAAGTATGGGAAAACGCTGCTCTGAAAGGCTATTTACAGCCTGTGATTGAGGCACAACAGCAAATAGCACCCCTGGATGAACCTGGGAGGACAGCCAGGCATGGAGGAGGGTGTGAAAACAACAAATTGTGATGTTTCTGTAAAAAAAAAAAACAAAAAAACCCCAAAAAAACCAAAAACCAAAAAGTTTGCGGCACATTTAATAATAGAGAAACAGTATTTCGAAAAATCAGCTACAGCTATCACTCTAAAACTCTAGCAAACCTTCCCCTTGTTATTATCTTTATTACCTCCTACACCCACCACAGTTGCACCTGGCGTTCTACCTACATGGAGAACAAAAACAAAAGGACTTTCCTAAGAGCATTAGGATCAAAGCACTTAGCACAGATTTAAGGGCTTTATGTTTATTGCATGATTAGAGTTGTTAACATGCCAAGAACTGGAGATTGGCATGCTGCTGATATTTTCAAATAAATATACTGCCTAGTTTAAATAAATGCAAGGAAAAAAGTTTAAATAAACATGGCAGAAATATTTCCATATCAACTGATTCCATAAAGATCAGAACACGATGCTAAACATCTCCTGCAATGCCTTACTCTGCTCATGTTTTTGTTTCCACAAAAAAATTGTTTTCTGTTTCAGAGTTTAGGAGATGATCATTTTGTTTTACCAAGTGGGTGCAAATTGCTTTAAAATAACCCTTTCTGCATTTCCTGATCTGATAGTTTGGAAGATGAGGGTACATCTTGTTCATTAAGACCTCTCTAAAATAGAAAGGCTGCTACTTGATGCACAGGGCTGGCAGCAGGAAAAAAAAAACCCAAAAAACAGAGTATCTTCAAAATCTCTTAAAATTTTATACAAAATTTCTGGTGAATTTCTGGGAGCAGGGTCAGTCCAGCATCAAGAAGACTCAAGAACCCTGGGCACAAATGAACAAATTTCGGCAAGAAGAAAAAGGCACCATAGAGCAGTCAAGAAGAAATGGAATGACTGCTCCTTGTAAACTTTGTGCATTGAAGGGGCAGTTCCACAAAGGGCAGAAGGGCATATCCCAAGCAGGAACCTGGGAACACTCTCCCCCAGAAGTGAAAAGTTGCAGAAAATGCTGTCAGACCATTTCTCAGACCCACCATGCATCAGCCAACGATTTGGGAGGTTATTTAAGACAATGAATGCAAGCTGTGGTAATCACCAAATGAATTCCCAAAGATAGGTATGGTCCCGTAGCTCAGCAAGGGCAGGGCTGGGAAGGATTAGACTAAAAATGGCTTTATCAGATTCTGCCAGGAGCAACTTTCTGGAGGAAATTAAAATCAATCCTTGTAGATTTAGACTTCCCCACATTAAGGATTTTATGGAAAGTCACCATCTGTAAGTAAGCCCTGGTTCATCCTTTCCAACAATCTGAGACAAAATGTGTTGGATGAAATAAAGCAGAAAAGCAACAGAGCCTTCCAATGCTTTACACCCATTTCCCGAGAGGGCTGTGTTCCTGGATGCCAGCAAACTTCTCCAAGTACAAGCAAACCCAACAATCTACCCTCATAGGCACCTTTCAGCTCCCTACGAGTCTGTATCACCTTTTTTACTACCACTAACACTGCTGCTGTCAGACACTGAAGCCACATCTCGGTGACTCCTGTGCCTCTGAAGTCTCTTGAGCACAAAGGACATCAACAGACACATCACCAAGGAAAGCCTGGATCCTTCCTCACCAGCTGAACCTTTATCAGGAATCTTAAAATGCTGAACCTTCGTGTGCTGTCCAGCAACAGAGGCTCTGTGGCATTCAAACCAAATTAGCTTCACAACAGCAAGGTATTTCAGCAGATAATTCCCTTGGCTTCAGTGAGACAGGCTGAAAGCAAGGCTGCAGCACTTTAGGAGATGTTTAGGAAATACTTATTGCTGCTCTGAAGCCCTGTTTCTCCCATTGATGTGTTTTAGCATGGTCTTGTGTCCATCTGCATCGGCATGGTAAGAAATCCATAAAATTGGGTAGGGATGCATGCAGGGCAGGAGTCACCCAGCTTGGCCTTCCTTTCCTGACAAACTGAGGAGCCATGACTTAAGGCACATGGGTGCTGAGTGTGTATGGTCATGGGGATTTTAGCTGATGCATGGCCAGAAAATACATGTGATTGTTGTACATTTAAAAGGGAAGAGGGGTCTCTACATCCAAAGGAGTGCAAATGGACCAGAGACCTGAACAAAACACACCAAAGCACTGCACTGCAGTTTTGAAAGAGGCTTTAGAAACGTTTAATCCAAACTAACTCCTCAGAGAAATGGGGTGATTGAAAAAAAGGGCACGAACATTAGGGATTTTGGAATGTATAGTCTGAATGTGTTTGTGAGCACTGTCCAGAGTCCCTGTGGAAGTGTTCTGAGGAGCCCTCTTAGAGCTGGAGGACAGCCCCCAGTCTGAACAAGAGCAAGCTTTGCCCCAAGGAGCCCTCACTGCCCTGGGCATGGGCAAGAGGGAACTTCCATGCTGCCCTGCCCTGTCTCTGCAGTGCCCACTGGGTCTCCATCCTCCAGATGCTTGGGTCATGCCTTGGAGCAGAGGCACAGAGTCATTATTGCAGAAGGGAGAAATGAAACAACCCACTAAATCTTCACCTTCCCACCACCAAACTCAGCTGCAGGGACTGGCGAGTGGCCTCAGATGATATCTTATAACACGTTTAAAAAACCCACAACAACCAGAAAGAAAAAGAGGAAAACTTCTCAGAGAAAAGGGTCCAATTTGATGTGTTGCTGCAGTGGAAGAAAGAGTTGGTGTATCTGGAGCCCATTGCTCCACCACAAATTGCCCAGAGGAAAGGATGCTCTTGGGTTCTTTAACTCCTGCAAGATTTAAGGCCCTGAATGCCAAAGTCAATACAATAATTTCCCCAAGCTGGGAAACCTCACAAGATATATGGGAAGAAAGAGGTAACTGCAAGAGAAGCCATGCATCTCCTCTTCTGCAGCATCCACCCAGTAGGCAGCACCTTCTCCCCCTCTTTTCCCTGCCATGTTGTTACCACACCAAAGACTTCACCAGGCACAGAAATTAGCAGGGGTGTGAGCACACAAAGCTTTCCTAAAAGCTGTGTCCCGCCCTGCTCCACTCTATTTACCTTGAACGCTGCTCTATGGTCTAGGTCTCTCCAGGGAGGGAGGCATTAGATGGCATTTCCTCAAATTAGGAGGAGAGGTGTGAGCTGCCGAAGGACACCAGCACAGTGGGATGTGGAAGGTACTGATGAAGCCTATTTTCCGTGCTGTGGTACTTTTAGGAGAGTACCAATTGAAGCAGCAAGGTGCCTCAGCTAACTGACACTTCATATTTTCAGTGAACAGTGGCACTACAATGCCATTTAGATATTCTGTTCCAGAATAGGATTTCTCTCTGTTGGATGGAGTAAAACACAAAGTAAAGAGCTCTCCAAGAAATTTCACAGGTGTGCATTACACTGGGGGGTTGTAAGAGCACTGGGCTGCTGCTTGCTCCCCCATTTTATAAAGAAGAATTTTGGCTTAATGCACTAGGGATAAATATTGAAATATTGTCAACCTGCACATGGTCTTGGTCTTGGGCATGAAACTGATTTTCATCCATGCTGCTGGCTCACACACCTCCCCTGTGAGCTAGTAAAATTAAAATATGAATAGCGCTTTAAGTGCCTTTGGAACAGGACTGACGACACTTTTTTTTTCTTAATAAATACGCAGATCAGTCACTGGGAAAGTTAGAAGCATAGTAAATCTCTTTGTGCTTAGTGTTCCTCATTGTTATACATCCTTGTTCCTAAATCCCTACAGTCTGAGCAACAGCAATGATTGCAGTGTGGAGTATACAGTGTGACTCTGGAAAAGGGGCAAAACTGCAGGCAGACCTCCCAAAACCCAGCTCAGGGATCTGCCTGAAGATGCTGCATTTCATAGCTCACCCCTGAAAGTGTGTTACTGCTTCAATGGGTCCCTTGCAGTCTAATGCATTCCTGTACTCAGAGCCAGTGCTTTGAGAGACAAATATTCCCAGCAACTGCCCTTTTATTTATTGCTTTATTTCTCTAGTGTGGGCATGTGCAGATGTGCAGGAGATCTGCAGCCAGGGATGGGCCACCCATAACACAAGGACTGAAGCCAGTCATCGCTGAACAGCAGCCTCACCACTTCTGGTTTGAGTTTAGGCCTAGAAAATTATTATTTCATTGAGAAAAAGTGTAAGAGAAGAGGTGTAAAAAGGCAACCACAGAGGCATGTCAAATGCAGCCAAACAGCCACTGCACTATGGGAGGAAAGAGGCAGCTCTGAGTGGGAAAGTGGACTGAGGAATTTGGGGAGAAGATTCACTGTCTGGGGGCAATGGGATGAGAACAGTCTAAAGATACCTGAAAATAACCTTTGTGAGTCTAACCAGCTCCTGTCTGTCCTGGCAGTGGCAACAGGAGAGGTTGTTGAAGGACAGCAGATGAGATTCTCTGCAGCTCCTTTCCCTGGTACTTTCCCTGCATTTAGTCACTGGATCAGGGAGGTCAGAAGGGACATTGCTGACCTGTCCTTTTACTTCTCCATCAGACTAAAAGGTCATGAGGGGTGCAAAGACCAATGGAGGCCTGCAAGGGGGAGAGCGGATTCCAACAGCTGAGATTTAAGTTGCAGGAAATCAGTCCTGTGAGGAGTGGATCCAGGAATCATTAAGGTGCTGGCTCAGTGTTTAGCACACAGTGCCCCAGGGTGGTCCCTCACCTGCAGGGTGTAGCTGATGGGCTCCCATGGTTTTTTTCCTGCTAATGGAGCATCAACACCAGCAAATAGGAAACAGAGAATTGATAACAAAAGTATACCTATACAGTTCTCCTTTAAGCAGAAACAGAAAGAGCAATGAAAGATGACAATAATAAAAAAAAAAAAAAAAAAAAGAAAAAAAAAGAAAAAAAAAAAGAAAAGGAAAGGAAAGGAAAACAAAAATTGGAGATTTTAGGGAAAAAAAGATGAAAAAAAATTATATTCCTCTACTGGGCAGTTGGGTACCAATGGCTTTGCCCATCTGTGATTGCCTTGGAGCCACCAGCTGTGGGCAGTGAGGTGAGGAGAGAGATGCATGAGCATCCATCACCACTGCCTCAGAGAAGCAACAGACTGAAACTCCTCAAACAAAACCCCAGCAGCAGTTCAGCAATGCTGCTGTCACAGCAAATTCATTTTCTGCAGAGGAGAAGGAGGGAACAGCAGCGTTATATATACTTGCAACCAAATCTGTCCCTGGTTATCACTTCTGCCTTAGCAAGACCTGACATCCTGCCTGCTATGAACATTATCAGAACAACGACACACAGAATATTGCTGTTGAGCAGCCTACTTTCAGCCAGCTGCATGGGGAGGGCATTTTGCAAACAACATGTTGGGGCTTTGACAGAATTAAAGACAAATAACCCAAAGTTTCCATTGACACCAACTTTGAGATTAAAATTCCAGAATGCCAGCTGCCTGACACAAATGTTGGCCTGGCAGTTCTTCCACTTCCCACCCAGTGCAGAGCCCCTTTGCTGCTCTGTCCCTGTGTGCAGCCAAAGAGCCCTGCAAAGGCATCAATGCCACCAGCTTCCTGCCAAGGGAAACCAATGCTGTCCCAGCCCAAACCTGAACTCACATCCACAGTAACAGAATGTACAATAACAGAATTTGGAATGTAGCCAGTTAATGTTCTAATTACGTGACAGTAAGTTCCTGATTCTTCGTTAGAGCAAAAGGCTCTCAAAGACTCTGATATCAGCTCCTCTGCCTACAGGATACAGAGCTGGGAAACACTGAGGGTTACACAACCACTTCACCAGCACCTTGAACTTCAGATACCCAAGACTGACAAATACTTGACAAGGCAGACTACTTTTAAAATTATAATACTTTTTTGGAAAAAAACCCAAACAAATCTAAACCTCACCCACCCATTTTCCAGAGCTCAAAGTCAAATGATCAGTGCCCTGTGCAGTGAAGACCAAATGACTCACACAACTGAAGCAGGGGGCTGTGAGATATAATTGTTTTACCTTATCTGTGACCATTCCTAACTTGGAAAGAATGAGAAGCCCACAACAAGTTAATTCAGCATTATTCATAAATTGTATCAGGATACAGTTGGATATTAAGGCAAACTTAAAATATAAGAGATCATTGCATGAAGCAAATCTGCTCCAAGACAGGTGCTTTAAGGGAAGTTATGCACATATTTTATATATGTGGAATATGTATGGGTATATTTATTAAAACCAAACCTCAGGTTTTAAGTGAAGCAATGGGTAATTCTTGTTGTGAACAGCTCCCTCATTCTGGAGAACGTGGCAAGATTTCCTCTCAGGACTCGAGAGTGTGTATGGAGATCTGCATTCATACCATAAAGCACTCAGAGGAGAAAAAACACTCTCTGTATTCTGGTGACAGTCAGTGCACGTTTTCTAAAGCATGGTTTTAATAAGAAAGTCAGGTCTATCACATGGTGTACAATTCTGCAATGGGTAAATACATGTTCTTAAATAAGCAGGGGAATAAAAGTGTCACCTTCTCTTAGTCCTCTCTGAACATACATTATAATGACAAGACACCTCACCAGTCTCCTGTTGTAAAATTATCATTTACACATACAATCTGTTTATCCATTTAATTAGCTCTTCCAAACCTGGATTAAACCAGGCAGATAAAGACCACTTGTTTACTGTATAAAATCCCAGTGGAATTTTGCCCGAGGACTGTGGGTTGGATGCTTCAGACTCTCTCTGCTTTAATTTGTATGTATTTTATAGTACTAATTTCACTGAAACTTGAGTAATGCTAAACCAGTCAGATGACTGCAAGAAATTAGTTATCCAAACTTTGTAATTCATACACTTTTAACGGTGTTTAATCATCAAGAATGACAATTTCTGTTGGAGAACAAAGTAAAAGAAAAGCCAGATAAAAGATGGAACATTGCAGAACCGTTTCAGAAAATTTAGCAAAAGTTACTAAAACTAAGTATATGATCTGAATTTAGCAAAAGACTCAAGAAATCATTGTACAAATTCATTTATGATTACATTCTACTTGTCTTTAATTTTCACTGTTCAACATCAACATTAAACATCATAAATGTTCGCAATATTTATATAAAATTAAATAACAGTATTGGAAAAATAAATACATTTTTACATAAATACATAAATCCACACTGCTGAGAAGTTTCAGCTAATACCATACTCTTGTTTCAAAAGTGACCAAAAAAATATGGTAGTGACACTCCATCCCAATGGATGAAGTATGTACAGCTAGAGGATGATGTTTGCAATCCATGACAGAGCTAAAGCAAATCCAGGTGATACCACACTAAAGGAGAAAAATTTGGCCGTTACTACCTACAGTAGTAGCACGAGGTAGACACACGTGGAGTGTTCTGCTGGAGGGACACGAAGCCCTGGGGACCCCACAGACACTTCTCAGTCTTCAAACAGCTCTGGGTCCCCTATGTCAGAGCCCAAGGACACCTTGGTGAGACTGAAAAATCAAATCTGTTCCTTGCAATGACGGGGGCTCAGCCCTGCAGCCGCTTCCCCAGGGCTGTGACCCTGTGCCAGCTGAGAGGAGACACTGCAGGCAGGACAGGGTGTCCCTGCCCTCCACCTGTCTGCCAGATGTCCCACCTGCTCCCAGGAGAGCAAGGACAACCCACTGAGACTAATACAACAAAGTGGAGCCAAGGGAACTTTTCCTGGGTGAGAAGAAAACAATCAGACTAGAGGACTGCACCCTGTGTTTCCAACACTGAGAAGCAGGTGCAGCCCTGGAGCCTGCTCCTGAACAGCCATGAAAAGGCTGAGTGACACCAGAATGAAACACAACTCTGTCCACACCTTTGGCTCTTGCAAATGGTCCAGCACAGGTAAACCAAGGTTGGCAGCACCTCCCAGCTGGCAAATCCTGGGGCGCAGCCAGCACACGCATCGCTACCTCTGCTTACCTCACCTGGCTCATCCTTAACACCAGCCAGGTTGATGGACAAGGGGTACATTAGCACCTCAAATGAAATATTTCATAGCACTGTCTCTTGTACTGGTGAAGCACCGGATACACACCAGTTAGCAGTTTTATGGCTATTGCAGAACTCACTGAGGTATGATAAAAATATTGAAGAGTGTTACCAAAGGCATCCATGTTACTGAAAGCACCCACAGAAGGAGAGCAGGTTTTGGCAAGATAACTTTCCAAACTATGACAATTAAGGAAGTCCAATACATTAAAAATCAGGCCTCTTTTTTCTTTTCCTATAAAGTGCTTCTGAATCAGATTTTTTTTTAAAAAAAGTCTTCAAATGCCTTTACAACAAAATACACAATAAAGGCTGACATCTGTTTGAAGGCCACTCCAAAATGGAGGTTCACTGAACTATGCAGGTCTGTGTGTGGGCAGGTAGGGACATGCACAAACATCTATATACACTTATACATGCCTGGAAATTGATGCCATTTAGCACATTGTCCCCACTTATCTTCCTTTTGGCAGCGAACACACAACTGCTAAACCAGTAGGTGCCCAGTGCAGCATTACCATTAAAGAGCAGAACAATTTAACTTCAATGGAAATGTACCGCTTAAATTCCAGGTTTAAATCCATATGCAAAAAATTAAGTCAGAACCAAGATTCACAATGCACAGCACTTGCACAGTGTAATAAAATGGACAAAGGTGGCTACTTAGCAGAAAGTGCCTTTTAAATTAAAGGACTCGAGCTCCCCTAATGTAAGCCCTTCCTGAACAGGTGTTATTCTGAATATATTGTAAATAATCCTCTGTAAGTGCAGTTTTAAGACATGAAGCATTAGCACCTTGGTTTGAAGCAAATTAAATGTTGTTAGGGGATATCTACAAAACAGTTCACTAAGAGAAATAGTTTATGGTCGTACCGAGCTCCAAGGACCAGCACTCCAGGCAGCATCTCTAGGACAGTCCTGCACATTGCACTGCTCTCTATCTGGTGGTTTGTCAAGGATTTCACAGCTCAGATCTGTAAATCTTTCTCCATTAGGGCGCTGGCACACCACCAGCCGTGTCCTTGTCCCTCCTCCACATGGCTTCGTGCACTGCAAGTCAGCAGAGGACAGAGCAATCACCGTTGGGAGAGCAAAAATACTGCTTACTTGCTGCCCAAAGCACTAGCACTTCAAAAAACCAGTGGTGGTTTCTGTTCACAACCAACCCACGCCAGCCAAATTCGTGAGCCTCAGGTGGATCTTCAGCTGCTTCAGCTTCTCTCCCCCTAAAGCTGTTCATGCTGCTCCACCATGATATTGTCTGACTCAATGTGACAGTGGAGGTTTACATCTCCAATTGCTCATCTCCGGTTAATTTTCAAAAGGGAGCAGTGATTTAATTTATAAAAAAAGACCTGCAATTAAACTAGGTTTCTCTTAAAAAAAAAAAAAAAAAAGGTCTTCATTTTTGTAAAACTTACTTTTGCCTGGGCAGAAAGTTTTCCCATGACAAATGGAAACAAAAACACCACCCAGCAATTGCTCAGGTTCACTCATTTGTCAGAGGCTGCCCTTCAAGTTCCAATCTTTCTAAAAAATGTCACCACAATACCCCTCTCTTCTCACATTTTTCAGCCACCTGCTAATGCAAGTCTTGCCCTGGGCAGGGAGCTCAGATGGATGGTGCACTCACCTCTCCCCAGTTGCCATAGGCCCACTGAGGGCAGGGGCCAGATTCACAGGATCTCTGCTCCATGGGTTTGCTTTTCTCATCGCAGTTATTTGCAGTGTATCCGTTCTCATCCTGGCACACCACGACCCGCCGCTGGAAGCCCCCTGCACACGTGCTAGAGCACTGCAAGACACAATTGCCCACAGATTCATTGACTCCAGGAATAAGTTTGTGTTCCCAGCTCCTTCCCAGTGCCTTGTGGTGGGAATGCACCGCTGGAAGGTTCATACAGCTAACAGGCATTATTAAACTTCAAAACTCAGCTATTGCTAATAGCAGTGCAATGACTTAGGTGCTGACTGAGGAAAGAAAGTAAATGCCAGCCTAGTTTTAAGGAGGTGAGTAATCCCTGCTGCAGTGTTGGACATCCCATTTGTGCTTAATTCCCTTTAGAGACTTCCATGATAAAGTGTTGCATACTGTTTGCAGTGAGAGAAGCAGGCATCAAAGCTTTGGTGTACTTTGGCAACAACTCTGCACAGGTGTAAAAGTCCCAGGAGACAACCAAGAAACAGAGGCCAGCCTTTGCCTCGTGGAAAATGATGCTGTCAGCTTTCTGCTTAGACTACCTTGGAGATACAAGGTATGAGAGGCTGACAAGTGATGCCTGAGCCCTTCTGCAACACTTGCTTGTGTGAGCAGAGAGCAGAGGGGAGAAAGGTCCCTCTCTCTTTTCCCTTTGTGCTGACTTTAAGAAAAGACTGTATTAGCTTGGGAAAGAAACAAAACCCAACAAAACCCGGGAATAAGAGAATCAGGGCACTTACAGCACCCCAGGGGCCAATCCTCCACTGATTGCCTCCTGGTATATGTGCACGGTTTCGGTTCGGGCTGCCCCCAGGGTGCGGTTTGAGGCGATGATCCGGATAGAGGAAAGGGGGGATGGCCCTGCCATAGTCATGACTGTTTGGATGACAAGGAGACATGGAGCAGTCTTGCTCGGTGGCAGGGAGGTCGTCTGGGTCACACTCGCTCCTATCCACCAGCTGGTCACTGTAATTGATGCAGATCACTTGTCGCGTTGCCTTACCTTGACCACAAGTCACTGAGCACTGCGTTACAGTGGGAAAAGGAGACACAGTCACATTTCCAGTTTCGAAAACCAGCTCTTACTAACAATGAACAGCAGAAAGCCCAAATAACCTCACTTATAAAAGGGCAAGTGCAACAGATTAATGAAGCACATCTCCAGCAATGAGGTCTCTTGCAAGAGACAGGGTCATGCTTACAGAGCTCCACTCCAAGGCTTTCCACTGCCCGCAGGGTGTCACAGTGCACATTTCTGTGGCTGATGGCTTTGGAAGGTGGAAACAAGCGGACTCATCGGCCACGGAGCCCTGGTCATCCCGGCAGCTGACGTATCTCATCCGGGTTCCCTTCCCACACGTTGCGGAGCACTAGGGAAGAGCAAAGAGCACTCCACTAGGAAGTTGCCTGACATGCATTGCAAGGACTTTGTAATGAGAAGTTGGGCATATGCACTTAAAAATATCACATTGTCTACTGTAAAATAATCCTGAAAATATTATGATATGTGCTTACCGGTGTCCAGGATCCAAATCTCCACTGTGTCCTGTGAGTGCCTGATGGGGCTCTCTTGGCTTCTGGACTACTTGGATGGGAAGGACATACAGCTACTTCACAGTCCTGTACAGGAGATACATGAGGGAAAAGCAGGAAATAAAGAATTTTCAGATGTTTTGATTAAACCACCTCCTCTTCAATGTAATTGTGAAGAACACGAAACATCTTGAAACTCTGTGACCTGCACGTGTTGTGCAGGCAGGCTTCCTCCCTGCATCCTCTTGGTGAATCAGCAAAACTCGGTATCAGTATCCTGGGGCCTTCATATGCAGTACCCTGTGTGGATTTTTGACTTATTAGGAACTCTACAATAGGGATCCCCATAACCATGTGCCATCTCCATGCATTAAAACCAGATGTTTTTGAGGCAAAAGATGAAAGTTCATTAAGGGTTCTGGCATAAACACACATCTGCAAAACAGCAACTTTATCTCCCTTCAAAGCTCCCTTCCTTCAGCGTGAGACCTGCAGCCCACACAATAAAGGTTATGCTGCTGATTGCAGCCCTTTGATTCCCTGCAGCCCACCAGACCACCTATATCCATGAGCTGATCTCCACCACACACCAAGCAATGTGAGGTTTTGGGGACACGCATGTCATTCTGCTCAGATTCGTACGGTGCCTCACAGGAGGGCTCTGGTCCTGCCTGGACCTCCCAGGAGGTCTGGTGCCAGAAATTATCAACATCCACGAATTTACTCCATTGAGTAGTCCTTGCCAGAAAGGAAATGAATAATGGTTGTCCCTATGAGAGGGAGAGCAGTTTCTGACAAATGGCAAACACGATTTCCATTTTGCTGTGATTTCACTTATGCTGGAGGCATGCATGCCAAATGATGGCTGATGACAGGTGGGTTTGTTACCCCTTGACTGCAGTGCAACTGGTCTCAATACATGGGAAAAACAGCTCTTTCCCAAATGTTGTGGCCTTAGTTAAACTCTCTGAGTTCATGCAAGACTGAAAGCTGCACAGGGCATGAGCCCTACAACTCTCCTAGATGACAGATAGATGGTAATGTCCTGTTTTATTCAGCTCCTCCAGACACCTTGGACATATTCTCTGCTTGAAATGGGAATTTACATGTTTGCTTCCAAGTACACAGCGTGGAAAGCCACTTCAGCAAGTCTGCAAACAGTATGCAACATTTCTTAATTTATCTGGCTAGGAAAGACGTGTCTGGAACTGTAGCTATCACAAATATTACATTGTCATATCCAGCAGACAAGAAATTACTGCCTCTCACCTTCATTTGTGGTGAGGGGCAATAGCAACAGCCCTGCTGTCACATGAGCCCAGACTGCAGCCAGGCATTCTCGACTCCATGCAAGCCAAAGGAAGTGTCTGCTGTGTCAAGACCTGAACCTCTGAGGCCAGTAAATACTGTCTCAACCTTTTGGTCTCTTCTTGTTATCCCATATTCATCCACTGCAGCTTCTTTAATTCAAGAGCTCTTTAGTGCTGCATCTGAACACGCCCTCACAGCCCATTGTATGACTAGAGCTCCATGGACATAAACCATAAGCAAAGGTGATTAATCTTCACCCACAGAGTCCTGAGACCCTCATAGATTGTCTGTTGCCTTTCCAGTAATCTGGTGCTTCAGAGTGTAGGGTGAATCACATGGAGAGGATCTGGATGGCAACTCTCTGAGCACAGTTTATCTGTCCCATTTCTACTAAAGCAGGGTGCTGTGCTGCATCTTTCCAACAACCATGAGCAACCCAAGGTACTGCTCTGCAGGGCTGGAATTCAGGGCAAGGCTTTGCTGCAGCAAGATGTCCTCTGAACCTGTAGCCTGGATGCCTCTATACGCACACTGGGAAAAGATGGAGACAAGACAGCAGAATTTACCTGGGTATCTGTAGGCCTGGTTGCAGCATTACACTCATTATCATCCACCACTGACACGTAGGTGCCCACAACACACTTCACTGCTCTCATCTGGTAGCCTTGGCCACAAGTCACAGTGCACTGGGAGAAGACAGATGGGAGAAAAGAGCACTGGGTCTGAGTAGATGCTTTGGTTAGAAAGTATTAATCAGTCCAGCCTCTGTTTAGGCACGTAGCAAGGGCAGCAAAAATAAAAGACAGTTTCCCTTCTGGTTTCTCTCCACTTCATGCATTTCAGCTTTAAATTAGGTCAAAGTTTTAACTCGCTGCAGCCACCAGTGCCTTGCACGCTTCACTTGCTTCTTTGGGAAGGAAGGTGCAAGCACTGAAATGATTTACTTTGTTGCACACATTAGAATCAGGGTCTGGTAGAACCTGCATGATATCCTTCTTTAAAACTGGTTGTTCAGTCCCATGGTAGCACGAGCAGCTAATGAATAATTTTACTGATGGGAAATATGTCTGACTAGAACAACTGGTCTGGGTTTGTTGCTGTTTTTTTAAGTCAAGAGCTAACAGCTTTGTGAAAAAGCAGATGCCAGAACACTCTGGGAGGAATGAGTAACTTGTATTTTAACAGAAAAAACCCCTCACTAACCCAGAAACTGGAAAACATTAAAAGCAACATAAGTTATTCAATGTGAGCAGCTTTTCAGTGAAAATTAGGCCATGTATTTATGTGCCTAAATATGGATTTAGGCACGTAACCTTGGAAACCCCTTTTTTTGAAAATCACAGCCAATTTAGTATGACAGAGATTAAATTTAGCACAAAGGGCAGGTACTGTTATTGCTGCCTATCCGCTGAACCCAAGCAAACAGAGGGTTGCTGTGGTGTGCAAATCAATTAACACAGTTATGCTGCTGAATTTGGATGAAAGGGCAGCGCCCAGCCCCAGCCACCCTCGTCCAGGTCCCCCCAGCCTGGAGACCTGTGGGGCTGTGTGGTACCTGGCCCCACGGCCCCACTTGCCACGAGGCACACTCCTGCTGCTGGCACATCTGCACCGACTCCGGCTTCGTCTTGGGGTCACAAAACCTGTCGTTCAATCGATCTTCTCCAAACTGGCACCACGTCTGGCGGTGCTTGTGCCCTTTTCCGCAGGTGACCAAGCACTGTGAGGAGAAAAGTGCAAGCTCAGGTGGTGCCAAGGATGCACTGCCAGCTCAGCACCTACCCTGGCACTGGAAAATAAACCTGGAGACCTACTGCAGCCACTGCTTAAAAAAACTTGGTGCTGAAGTGCAGCTGTTTAGCTAACATCAGCATGTCCTGGAAGACAGGGGAGTGTCTTGTCAACAAGATTGCTCTCAGGAGCTAGTCTAGAGCAGGGGCTGGAGCATGGAGAGCACAGCTGGGCTAGAATCCTCCAGCATGGGCAAAGTGAGACCACAAAAGCTCTTGACTTCCAGCAGCTGTGACACACAGCACAAAGGCACAGCACTGCCCCGTGGGGTTTTAGCTGTGCACAACAGGGTGCTTCTAAAAAACTTGCTCTTTCTAAGTGTGCATTTTAAGGGTCTTGGCTTCTGCAGGCTGTGAGTGCCTCTTCCACTGCCCTGGCATGGCTTAGACTGCCACCAGCTTGAATCAGAAGACACATCTGGTAGAGAACAGTCTCTATTCCCATTTAATTGCTTTCATTATGCCCTAAAAGAACATGACTCACAGAAACAAGAGAAATTTGGCCACAATGAGGACAAGCACCCTTTGAAGACTTCTCCAGCACCCCTGGTCCTGCTGCAGAGACAAACCTATCAGGATAGTTCTGTTGTATTGCAAAAAACACCAACAGCAGTGGAAGAGGTAATAAACAGCAGAGAGGCTGAGCAAAACATCAGCAGGGTGCAATCCTGCCCTCCAGTGACAGCCAGAGCTGCCAGGGCTCTTAAGGACAATCTCAAGGGAAAATGAGGGCAGTAGGTATTTTCCTTCCCAAATGTACAGCAGAACTATGGAAAAGCTGGAGAGAAATTATTGCAGGATTGGAGAGACATTAACCCCCCGTAACTTTGCAGGGAGGAAAGTGACCACTTGACCAGTGGTAACAAGGTCACTTGACCAGCGGTCAAGGCCAATGACTTTGCTGCCTGTCTGAAGCCTCTCTGTGCACCTTCTGCAGGAGGCACAAACAAATCATGACAGATGAGCAGGGGTGGAGACACCTCTTTGCAGATACCAGCCCCTCAAGGGGGAGGACCAGCAGGGTGAGCCCACCTTGGTGACCAGCACCTACCTCGGACCAGTCGCCGGTTTTCCACTGAGGGCATGAGAAGTCACTGCACCGCTGCACCGTCAGCTTCTCCTGCTGGCTGCACTTGCTGTCATCCAGGATGTCGTTGTAGGTGTTCACACACATGGCTCGCCGCCGTCGCGTGCCCCCGCCACAGCTCTTGGAGCACTGCGAGGGACACACACCCACTCAGTATTTCCTGCCACTCTACTGCTATTGCCTCCTCCTTCTTTGCAGTCACTGTGGGGTGACTGCAGGAAACCTCCAGAACAATAATTTATACTTTAAGTAACAGGCTTTTACTTTATGTATTCCTTTAAAAAGCTAATCCTGCTAAGCTTAATAAAATGTCGTGGGAATGTGTTTCACAAATTCATTTCAGGTTATAAACCCATTATTACTTTTACAAGTGTTGCCTTTCAATTATCCTAAATGGCTGCTGCTCGTTCTCATTTTTAGGAGAGATTAACTCTCTCTGACCAGCCAGCCCCTTCTCACTGTGCCCTCCCTGGAAATCCCCAGGCTCATCAATCTCTCGGTGCCTGCATTCAGGAATTTTCTTCTTCACGCAAAAGCTAAGATGTGTAAAGGAAACAAATTTCAGAAGCCTTCTGATGATGGCAACATGTCCTCCCCAGCTCCTGGCAGTGGTGACAGATTTGATGGCAAAAGACAGCTAGCAGAGTTTCATGTAATGAAGACAGATACTTAAAAAGTATAGATTAATTGCAGTGGAAGGTAAGGAGTACCAGGCTGACTCAGTCTAGAGTGTCACCCAGAGGAAACAACAAAAGCAGAACCACTGTGGCCATATTTTACATATATTCTGTTAGCAACCTAAGCATCCCCATGTACTCCTGTGCAAGGAGCAGCATTTGCCGTGCCATGGAGCATCCCTCACCTCAGTCCAGGCCGAGTACCGCCATCCTCCCACGTTACAGTCTCCAGTGCACTTCTCCCTCGTGCTGGGCTTGGTCTGGCTGTTGCAGAAGCGGTCATCCACCTTCTCTATCTTGCCCTCCAGGCGGCTGTACTTGGAGCAGTAGATCTCCAGGGTGCGGTAGCCCAGCCCGCACTGCGCCGTGCACTCGCTCTTCCTCGCGATGTGCCACCTGCACCAAGGACAGCAAACATCAGCCCTGGGCTCTGCAGGGAACGTGCTCAAGGGCGTTTGACAGAAATAAAGAATATATGCTCTTGAACAGGAAGTTTTTGCTCTGTGTCACACTTCCCAGTGCTTTGAGACTTCCAATTACCCTGGCATTGCCGCTTGAAGGGAAGCAACTATCAGCAGGTCTCTCTTAGGCAAAAGAAAGACAGCAAAGCCACATTGTAACCCTGTGAGACCAGCCAAGGTGACAAGAGGAATTCATGGCCAATCAAAGAACAGTGCTCTGAAAGCTTCTGAAAGCTTTCTACCCCATGTTCCTCTGCATCTGCCACCTCAGCCTCTAAAAACTAAAAGCTGGAAAATACAGCACCAGAAAAAGGTTTGCATGGGCTCAAGAGGTGTTCCACGTTGCAGGACACGCACAAAGCAGTTTCAGCTCTCCAATGGACAAGCAAATGACTTGCTACAAGACACTCAAGCCCTAGCTATGTCAGCAGGGATTACAGATTAGAAGTGTTCTCTCTTGACAGACAGATTTCCACTCTGCTGCCTCCTCTGTAAGCTGGACAACAAGGATGGTGCTGGAAGCCCCCAAGGACCCACCTGGGGATACATCCCTGCTTCACATCAGCCCAGCTCTGGAAAGAGATGCTGGACATGAGGCCTGATCCCGGGAGGTGCTGGAGATCCTGGAGCCAACTCTGCCCTCACACCTGGCAGGGGTGGCTTCTGAGGGAGGAGGCAGTGACACCCTCTGGGGGCCCTTGAGACCCTTGGGCTGCTGCCTGTCCCTGTACATCAAGCACAGAGCCGGCTCCCAAGCCAAGAGAGCAAACTCTATCCCAGCCCAGAGAAGAATAAGATCAAGGGGATTTGGAATCAATAGCTCCTGACTGGTGGGAGCCTCACATCCCTGCATGCTTTTCAGACTCCTGCGTTTGCCCTTCTCAAGTTTCCAACCTGTTGCAATGGCAACAGCTGTTACCGCGACAACCCTGCCCTGCACAGCCCCGCTTAGCAGGGCTGGAGAAACCCCTCGGGAAACACGGCCATCTGAATTGCTTCACCAGCGGCCGCTTAATGCCACCATATTTAAGCCCCAGAAAGGAAAACAGACTGCTTTTTAAAGCAAAATGGGTTGTGATGATTTAGGCTGTGCTCCACCAATTCCAGTTAGCCTGGAATTGTCTGGGGATAGCCCCAAACTCATTCTACACTTAAGCTTATTCTTTGTTTTAAATAAACAATGATAAATCCAAGTCTTAGCTACATTTTTGCTTTAAGTATATGTTTTCCCATCTTTGCAGGCTGTACGTAGAATGGTGCTGATCATTTCTTATCCAGGCAGATGCAAATTTCAGGCCCTGTATTGCACACGGACATTATTCAACGTTAGAGAATTTTTGTTATAGTTAGCCCTAACTGAATCCAGCAAGAGAAATGTAAAAACATTAAAAAGTGCCTTTCAAAACACCACTGGTGGATGACAACCCCTCTTGGTGGACAAAGAGGCAACTACCAACCCTTTTCGTTTTCAAAATCTAACACAGGCTGGTGAGAAAGGGAATTATGGTGAGAAGCGAAAGGAAAGAGGAGGAAATAATAAGTACACAGTGTTATTTATATACATGGCTGAGCACAGTGCACCTTAATTCACATTCTGTGTTACAAGGCTCAGTGGTGGGGTCAGGCTGGGGAATTTGATCGCATCGCTGGTCTGACACCGTGAGCTGGTCTGACTCTCTCTTACACACAGGCTTCCTTTTCCGTTCTCCTGCACAAAGAAAACCAGAACTTGGTTTGAGTCATGCAGCAAAAGGATCAATTCAGTTATTTCTCTTACACCTTTCTGAGCAGTATTTAAGAGATGTTTAGCTGTGCTTTTCTACCTCTGTCAGAAACAGGGAGGGTGTTTAAGACTAAACTGAGCAGAAGCAGTTTATTGCAGATGGTATGGACACAGGCAGAGAGCTGCGGTACCCCCACAAGGATGGGCTCTGAGTATTTAGCAGGGTGGGCAATGATTGGATGTCAGACCCGAAACCAGACACTGGTGCATTTTGCAGCCTTAGGAAATGCCTCATGACCTTTTCTGTGCTTCAGCTTCCTCACCTGCAAACGAGGTTATGAGGCTCACCTGGCTGGGAGGGGCTGCAAGGTGCCCTGCTCTGAAACCCAGAAGCACCTTGTAGGATGTTACTCTCCACTGCAGAGCAGGGAAACAATTGCACCCACAGGGTGAGAATCTCAAGAAATTAAACACAGAGGGATCTGCCCAGATCCCAAATGAATCCAGGACAAAACTAAGCCTTTCCAAGCACCCACCTTGGCAGAGCTTACTGCAGGGCTGCCACGGGCCATGCTCATTCCAGTAAAACTGCTGAGGTTTGTCCTCAATAGGGATATTGAATGTGTAACGAACGTCAGGATTGTACAAATTGCCCACTGATAAAACCTGAGAGGAAGAGAAATGAAGCAGAGTAAACCAACAGATAATCACTGCCCACTGTTTTCAGTCCAACAATGCCGGGCAGATTTGTCCATACACACAACATATACTTCACCTGAAGTGTTATTTCTTGCTCAATCCGATCTGTAGAATTAATCCTTTCAACAGCATTATCGGAGCCGCTGTATTCGATCACAGCATTCCCAACTTTGATTTCCCTTTTAAACATACTGACGACAAAGTCTCCATTTAATATAAAGTCTCCTTGACTGTTAGATAAGGCTGCATAGGTGCAAAAAACAAGAACTAAAGAGGCAGAATTAACTCATACGTACATAACAACGCGGGTCATGTGCTCTCAGTGCTCCTTTCCCTTGGGGTGGGGGGAAAAGCCCACTGGTACTCTCAAACAGAAAGGATGCAAACAGTGAGCAGCAGAGCTCTTGCAGACATTGTGCCTTCTTTTTCCACTGGAAAGCCTCCTAAAAATGAAGGCTGAATTCCTGAAGCTGTTGGTAAACAGTTCATCCAAAACCCAATGCAGAGATAGCCAAAAGGCATTCTGGGCTGGCTGCTGCAAGGAGCATGCATAGGCTGTATCCCCACATATACCACAGAAATAATCCTGCCCAAACCTTTTCACTACTTGTGTGGATGGGCTGGCTTCCCCGGTGTTACCAGGTGTGTTCTTAGGTAAATGAACGCAGCCTAATTACCTAAACATAATTTTCTAGTATATAATTACAGGGAGTTTGGTCAGTATCTCCCCCTTTGTCTCCCTTTCCCTCTTCCCCCCATACTTTTTATTATTCCAAATCTTAAGGTATGTGAGAGCACTGGAGGCTTAAAGCCTAAATGCTTTATAAAAGGAACAGTTTCCTGAAAACAGCAGTCTGCTGCACAACTTCACACTAATGCGATTATGTAGCTAATTTCCTAAGTTAGTTTCCCCACCATTTCACCCATCACAGCTACGTTACTAAAAAGCCCCTGTACTGAAAAATCTAAACACCAAAACACCAAAGGGAAGGTTTTTCCAACAAATGAGGAGAGATAATGAAGCAAAACACTGCTCAGTAGCAAACAGACATAGATGGAGAAAACCTCACAAAGAAGAGGCTACACTCAACCAGGTTTCACTCTTTGTAGGTTTTAATGTTATTAGGCAGTAGTAAAACTCATTAAGGGATTCCTCCTCTTTTACTGTATCTCCTACAACAGTAGATACATCTTGGACTTGATGACAACATCAAATTCCTCCTAAATTGTTAAGCAACTACAAGGTTCACAGTAACTGAGGGCCCAAGATTTCACACTCAGTGAGCTGCAAAGTAAGTGGACACATGCACACTTCTGATTTGCTTCCAGTCAGGCCTAATGTGAAGAGATGCTTTCCCAGCAATATTAAAGCAACATTAAAGAAGATCTGACTTCATTGTTTCCCAAGAAGATTAAAGGCCCTCCAAGAGCTGGGAGGTTTGGGGCTCCTTCTGGGGTGAACCAGCTTGAATATGCACAACATAGGGAGGATTGTTTTTTCCAGGAAAGAGGAAAAATAAAATTTGGCTCCCTCCTCCAAGACAGAAAACTCTGAGACCTCAGTGATGTTTTTTTTGGTGCTGATGTGCACTCATGCTGCAGCATCTCAACTTTTTGCCTCAATGAAGGGTCCAGCCACATGGATGACATTTCAGAGTAACAGCCAAGGCTGTCAGCATTGTCTCCCTTTGGTGCATGGTAGTCCTTGATACTTGTTCTCAAATTAGTTCTTTTACCTTTGATGGGCTAGGGCCCACAAAAACTCTCCTTTTTAACATACCTAGTAACAGCAATTTGGTGAGATAGAACAAGATGAAGTGTCCTGTTCAAAGATACAAGTATGGGACCCTGTGCTACTGGAACACAGCTGGTGGTGCAAGGCACAGGGTGTGCAAAAGAGGAGGACCAGAGACTCTGAGAGACCCCAAACAGGACTTAATGGCAAAATTAGCCTTCAACAGGCAAGTGTAACATCAGTCATGATGTTCATTTGTTTTATTTCTGCTATTGAACCCAAACAGAACTATCTAAGGGGTAACTTAATGATCATGGTGGAAAAGACACTCATGGCCATGCTAACAGCATATATGTGCATGTGGCAGAGTGGTCAACACAGCACCACAAGCATTTTCATCTGCCTCTAAAGACACAGCCACAGATTAGAGAAAACAGTGACTGTGAAAGTCCAACAGCAAAGGCCAAGTAACTGTTAGGTTTAAATCAAACCAATATCTTTGGTGCAGGGTATTTCTTTACAGTTATATGTCACTATCAGGCAGGAACAAAAGGCCTCACTCTAAGTGAAATCATAATTATTTTTCTCAGAAGAATAGAAAATAATTTCTCTTTGTATGTGTTTGCACAAACATCTTTCAGGACATGGCACCAGCTAAAGCATGGTGACAGCAGAGATAAAGTTGCAGTGAGGAGACTCCAGCAGAGCTCAGAATCCTGTTTGGTTCCCAGCTCTTTTCCCTCAGCTCCCACCCAGGCTCAACAGTCCTTCACTGTGCTAGATACACCCTAAGGGAATATTTCTTATAATTGGTGAACCTCCCAAATTTTGCATCTAGGATGGCACAAACCAAAAAAATGAAGAACATCAGGCTGAATGTTTGGCAGACACAGAAAAATTCTCACCAAGAAAACATCTCCCTTAAATGAATTCTTTGATCTCCCTAGTGGAGAGCTGCCAGTAGATACATCACCACAACCAGACAACCAAGCAGATGTCTGGAGTGAAGTAAGGAGTACAACTTACCCAGGTAGTTGTCGTCCTCTGGTTTCCCTGAGTAACTGTGCTGACGCACATCAATATTAGTGGCACCAGCTGGGATGCGAACCACAATGTTATAACCTAGGAAAGATTCAACACAAAGTCAAGGCCATTACACAGGCATTTGATTTGTTTTCTACAGGGGAAGGGAAATGAGCTGAGTTACCTCACATTACACAAGCTGATACTTTTCATTTAGCGATAGCATAAATAGTTATAAAATGGAATATACTATAGCTAGAAGGATTTTGTGTTTTACATCAGTGTTTTTGTAGATTAAGTGTTGTAATGGCTTTTATAGGCACACATTTTTCACTATAAAGTTTTTAGCAACAGATTCTTACCATAATGCACCGTGTTAAATGTGCCTGCAACAGTTTTGCATGAAGAATTATCCCCACCACAAACACCACATTTATCTCTTCTTGCTTTTGAATTCAGGACATGATCACATCCAGCTTGCTTTAAGAGAAAAAATTGAAAAAAATAGATTGAGCAAATACACACTGGAACAGCATTGACAAATCTCCTAATTAAGGCACACAAAAGTTGTGGATGCAAAAGGCTGCTGTGAAATAAACTGCTTTGCTTCCCCACATTTTTCCACTGATTTACGGTGTGGCCATCTCACAAGGTTTTACGACAAAAGGCTTTTTTACAAAGCAAGAATCAGAACAACTGTTTGCACCAGGTAATGCCTTTACTAGAAAAAAAATTCTTCCATCAATTGTTCTCATAAAGAAAAGTGAGAGGAACAATTGTGAATGGAAATGTAGGGCTCTGGGGTCTGATCAGGAAGAACTGAGGCAAATCACAGAAGGAAGCAACACTGGGATTTAGGCTGAGGCTCCACAGCCCTTGGTAACTTAGGGCAGATGTGCAAACATCTTCCACTCGTGGAAGTGTGTGTCTTCTTGAGTGTGTCCCAAGAAGAGCTGGTGAATGGTCTAGAGTAAGATGAGGAGTGGCTGAGGGGGCTGGGAAGCTCGGCCTAGAGAAAAAGAGGCTCAGGAAAGACTTTCTCACTCTCTACCACTACCTGAAAGGAAGTCAGGGCCAGGTGGAGGTCAGGCACTTTTCACAGGTAACAAGCAACAGAACAAGAGAAAACAGCCTCTTGTTCAACACGGGATGTTTAGATTTGATATAAGGAAATAATTCTTCACCAAAAAGGTTGTCAAACACTGGAACAGGCTGCTCAGGGCAGTGGTGGGAGTCACCCTCCCTGGTGGTATTAGAACACATCTAGATATGCCACTTGGGGATGTGGTTTCGTGGTGGGCTTGGCAGTGCTGGGTTAGTGGCCGGACTTGACCTCAAAGGTCTTTTCCAACCTAAATGATCCTATAATTCCATATGTGGCTCTTTGGCAAAACGTGGAGGTTGGCACATTTGGGGCTTACAGAGTCTGCAGACGTCTGCAGATGTCTGCTGGCATCCTCTGAATGAAGGGGACACGCCAACCACTGCCTGGAGCAGGGTGCAGAAGCGCCAGCCTGCCCTAGAGAACTCTGGTGAAGAGGAGGGACGGTGATTACCCGGCAGAGGCCCTGCACGCAGATGTCGTTGGTGTCGGGGCCGCAGGGCGTCCCGTCGATGACGCGGTCCCGCAGTTGGTAATAGGCCGTGTTCCCCGCCACCCGGCAGAACAGCTTGCACCGATCCTTCATCAGGACTGCGGGGGAGGGAGGGACACCGGGAGCATGTTATCTGAACACCCTCACCCCACGGCAGCGATTCAGGAGGCAGGATCTGCATCCCCCCAGCCACTTACTGCCGCTGTATTTGGGAACCCAGCGCACATTCGTGGGCAGCCCGTTGATGTTGAAGTGCTTCCCATCGAAGTCGGCGCACTGCTCATCCCGGAAATCCTTCTTCAGCTTTGAGCACGGTTCCGTGTTGCAGGATTTAAACTTCATGCGGCGACCCACGCAGTATTTCCCACCATTTTTGGGTCTGCAGAGACAACATCAGGCTGGAAATGAGGCGGAATTGCAATTCTGCAACCTGTTCAGTACAGTCAGGATTTGCAACAGCATTTTGTGGTCTCTGTCTTTGTGCCTATCTTTAATTAATATCCCAGGTTGACAAGCAGGAAATGCTATACTGGTGTCTAACAAAAAGAACCACATATGCAATAAAAAGGGATGAAACAGAGAATATTTGCTTTCTGATGGATGCCATGGTAGTGAGAGAAGCCAGAATGGAAGAACAACATCTTCTTCCCCACCTGAGGATTTATTTTCACACTGAGAGATCCCACTCAGGCCCATGTCTCCTTACAACCCCATCAGTCCTATGGATTTCGTGGCTGACAATTTGCCTTTGATCTAGTGGGTTGCAAATAACTAAACATTACAGGAGAAAAGGCTTCTTTCCCTGCAGAGGCTGAAAGGTCAGGCAGCACTTAGTCCTCAAGGATGTCTAGCCTCAAATGTTAGAAATGGTAATGCTGAGCACTTTGAAACAACTTTACCTCCATATATTCCAGAAAGCACCAAAGACAGCCAATAAATAACTTACCCCCATTCTATAGCAGGATAACACTGGTATAAACTGGGAAGAGAGATTCCATTCAAGCCACATAAAACCCAGTGGACAAGACTAGGAGAAGCTATCCTTTTAAATTTCCTGACTCACAGATTCAGGGCTGTAGTCATAAAACTATTTTTCTCATATGTAGATGAAGCCTTTGCCAGAGAACTTCGTTCTGGGGACTGAAAGAGCCTCTCCTATTCCATCTGCTGCCACCAGTGGTGCAAGAATGAGCTGCACATCAAAATAACCACTAAACCTACATCTTCTACCTACCCCCTGAAAAATGAGCACCTGCACTAGCAAGAAGTGCAATCAGAAGAGCGACTTGCCAGGCTCCAACATCCTGGCACCCGCAACTCCTGCCTTCCAGGGCTGTTCTTCAGGATCAGCTCTGCCTTGCCTGGGGACCAGGCATCCGTCAGTACCCCAGGGATGCTGGCAGAATGCTCCTTCCCTTGGAGCTCGGTTGGGAAGGAACACACACCAGCTTTGCACACTTGGAGAACCCTTCAAGAAGCAGATGAATGAGTGATAAATGGGAACCGCCCCTTCCTGCAGAACAGAGATGCTTACCATGAGATCTCCATGTTGCATGCAGCCAGCACCTCTAACAAAAGGGACAGCACCCTCCTGCACATGCACAATGGTCTCTACAGATAGTGAATCAACAAGTTCCTGCAGCTGAACAGAATGTTTTAGTATCTCTGTACCTCTACCACCCAGGAAGACCAGCAAGTGCCTTTTCTTCCACAAAAAACAATTCTCCACTCTTATGCTCAAAAATTTGTTGTGACTCAAGTAGCAGAGTTCCTGTGAAACAAATGAGTGACAGAAGCACAGAACAGCTTGCCCTTGCCAAAAGTTTGCCTGCAAAACCAGGAAAAGCAGGCAGACTTCCCAACAGCCCATCAGCACCACACTAGGGATGCTCACAGGTTTGGCAGAAGCAGTTGCCTCCTTGAGCAGCTGCAGGTGAGATGCTGAGCTGCAGATGAGATGCTGAGCACCACCAGTTACACACATGGGATTTTTCCTGCCAGCATCCTTCACTCACTGAGATCCTCACAGCTGTGGTGTAGACCCCTCTAGTCCTATCCTAAATGCCACGAGGTATTATTTGTCCTCACGCACAGCCCTGAGCAATAGCTACAAACACCAACTCTACCTGCTCTGAGGGCAGTTCTCACATGCCATCTGGAAGTGATGTTACTCACAAAGGTTTTTGGTGCATGCAATTAAGCAAGTACAAGTGATAAAAAAGCCAAAGCAACTACACAGTGCCCATTGTAGATTCATGATTACAGACTGATTTTACACCTTTACAGTTCCTACTGGAGTAGTAAGTCTAAACCTGGTTTTTACTTATTTAGTCTGTTGTCCACCTTGTTGTGACAAACAACTTCAAAGAACTAACTTGATTGCACTTGGGACAGCTCCAAGGCTATCCTAGTACAGTAGCCCCTGCAGATACAGCCCAAACTCCTCCTTGCCTTACAGGCACAATGGTAATTGCTGGGGAGTTTCCCAATACCAGAGCCCATCCCATGGACTATTCCCATGCAAACACAGGAGCTACCTCTAGCTACAAAGGGACATCCCAATCATCTTACTACACAGCACACAGAGAAACTCCTTAATCATGGCAGCAGCATGCTCCAGACCTGGGTGAGTCTGAGTCATTCATGGGGGAATTAACAGGATCCAGCATTTTCACTTCAAAAGCATTTGTACCTCTGCAGGACTGTTGCAGTTTGACAAGGCCCCTTAGTTATACAAACCTTCAAGGGGGCATTTATTTTTTAAAAAAAATTCAGTTATAACATTTTTATGGCAACCACATCAATTTAACTAAAACGAAACTCTTCATGATTTAGTTAAGGAGAACATGTAGAACATGGAGGAACTTTTTTTTTTAAAAAAGTATGTCTGATAAAATCCAAAAATCCCAAGCTAGTATTTCATTTTCTCTCCTCTAGACATGACCTCTGAGATTGATATAACATTGACACATGGACACACCACAAACTGAAGGATGCTAAAGCTTGCCACCATGCTGCAAACTGTCAGCTTTGTAACCGTGGCAGTAAATCTCCTTGCAGACAGTGCTGGGGGCCGAAGCACACTCACACTTCTGACATTTAAAAACAGCTCCAAACTCCCCTGACAGTTTCAGAGTGTTTTTAACCAGCATTGCTTCTCATAGAATCTGAGGGACAGAAAGAGCTGACCCTGAAAAATAAGTCACCCTCATATAACATCGATTTTCAGTGTCATGAAGAAATAGAGCATACTTCATTCTGTGTAATATTTTTATGGATCATCAACTATGTACCACAGAGTCAGAAAGGAAAGCAGTACATGCATAGAAACCTCTTTGTTTTGCTTCCATTTCCCGTCTCTCTGAATCATCTATTTGACCAATTAACAGCCAGTGTGGACCCACTTTCAATCCAGTATCATTCCCCTGACAAGCTCTTGCACATACCCCAGACCCATTGCACTCCTCCCAGAAGCCCAGAAACTCTCAGGCCCAGGTCTCATCCCCATTCCCATCCAAATAGTTCTGAAATAAATGATTCCTAATCCATCACCTCGAGCATTCTCACTTGCAGATTTGGAGGCAGCACCCAGCTCCCAGCAGTCCAGAAGCACCAGGTACAGACACCCTGCCAAGAAGTGCTGTTTTGGGGGTGCTTTACACCTGCCCCATGGGCAGCAGCTCTGCCAGGGAGCACTGAGGTTGTCTCAAGGAAAAACCCCAGGAGAATTAACTGCAGGGTACATGTGTTCATCTGCACATTTGCCCATGTACCTGTGCTCATGTGTGACTGCAGAAAAATCTGTGAAGCTCCAGTGTGCATAGATCAGTTTGAAATATCCTTCCCTGCATTCCAGGAAGCCCTAGGACTGGGAATTGGTTGGTGGCTAGCACAGTTTTCTATATGTATGTTTACATGTCAGGCTCAGACAGTTTTCAGCACAGGTGGATACTTCTGTGATGGACTAAAATGCAAATGTGATCTGACTCACATCCAGAGATAACATTCCCCCATCCAAAAAGCCATTTCTGAAAACAGGGCTTCTAGTATTGACATCTTATCAAATATGCCCTTTCCCATAATTCTGTCTTTCTTTGAAAACCAGGGCTTGCACCACCTCTGATGATGCACTGCACCAGCCAGGCTCAAATTCCCATGTGGGCAATCTCAGTGGGAAGGGTCTGGTCTGGTTAGCAAACACATTCCTTCAGAGTATGTCAAAACAGTCTGTTGCCATTCCAGAGGATTACAGCTCTCTTCCTGCATCCCTGCAGGATACTCATCCATGTAGGTGTCAGAGCTCTCTACAAAGAAAGGCAGGAGCTGCAGCCTTACTTTCTGTACCACGTAGGGAATGGATGTAATTTTCAATGCCAGATTTAACACACTTTTTTACTGGATGTAAGATCCCACCCTAAATCCTCATGCACAGAGAAAAACTTTAAAAAGCTAAGCCAACCTTGAATATAAAAAAATTACAGAGAATTATTTCAGACCTTACTCGAGGTATTTGCATTAGGTTTGCTGCCTCGTACAAGAGAAGAGAAACTGTCTCTTTTTGAAGTACTTTGAGAAGGGGACAAGGCAAGAGAGTATCCAGTGGGGTCTCATTCATTTGCATCGTTTTAGCAGCCTCACGATAATGGGGACACAGGTGGTAGGAGCTCACACTCTGGTGTCAAATTACAGGCACAAACCAACAATCAGTGGAAAGCTCTGTGGATGGTGTCAGGACAGTCTACTCCTCACAGAGACCTTGTGAGGGGCTGGAGAAGAGAGGCCAGTGCTAGCACAAGGCTCAGGAAATGGGGCCTGGAAAATAACCACTATCAGTCATAAGGATTTCCTGGGCAGCTTGGTGCTGTGGGTGTTCAGGTGCTTTTGCAAATCCCAGCCACACCAATACACCTGCTGAAGAACCAGGATACAAACCACAAGCTATCAGGGAAGAAAGAATTTCAAATCCCTCGGTTAGCCTTTAGGATAAAGGAGATTTTCTATCACAAAAAGCTATCAGTCGGAATAGATGCCTCTCAGAAGACAGGAATACCTCTCGCTGACAGCGTCCAAAGTTTCAGCAGCAGAGCTGGAAAGATGCTTTGTTTTTGTCTTTCCATGGCTACTGAAGACCATATGGAGTGTGCTTACTCAGCACACTCCATATGTGTGTCAGCACACTCCATATGTGTGTCAGCACACTCCCAATTGTGTTTTTCTTAGCATTGTTTTAATTAACGTGCTGGTGTCCTACTCTCTCAGCCTCAACTTTTGACACTTGCCCAGCTGTGCTGAGCAGTCTCTCCTGTTACTACACCACCAGTGTCATAGATATAAGCTCTCCCTACTCCCATCAGCAGTGATGAAACTGTCACTGGCACATCCCTAGTGGCAATTTCCTTGGCAATAAACCATCCAACACCAGTGATGAGAAACAAAAATCTTTTTAAGACCCCACAGACCCTTCCCCTCTCTGTATCTCTGTCCCAAATAAAAGCCCAGAAAGCCTCTTGCCCACTCCTTCTGCAAGAAGGCAGTTAAACAGAAACCAGCACAATTCACAATTTACGTAAACAGACTGCTTTCATATCCGTTGCTCAAGCTATTACTATTGCACCAGCTACATATTTGTCTCCTTGAAGCCCACAGCAAAATTCCCTGCCGTTTCAAAGGGTGCAGGATTTTGCATTCCAGGCTGATAGCAAACATTTTTGAGTGCCACTTTTTAATGGGGCACAGATTTCTGCTGAGGTTTGGCTAGTCTGCACCAGCTGAAATGTAACTGCATAAAGGATCAGCTGCAAAAGCAGCCAAAAACTGAAAAACCAGACAAAGCAGGAATAAAACAGTAGAAAACTTTGTTATAAAGGCCTGTAGGAACAGCTGCAAAAGCAACTGAAGCAGGGGTAAAATGGTGAAAAAGGAAGGCTCCTTCCTTTCTCACTCCTTTCTGAATTACAGCTTTGGAGAAAGAAAAACACGTCTGGAAGTGGGACCCCAGCTGTGCCTCCAGGAAAACAGAAGGTAATAAACCCGTGGAAGTATCAGCTTTTTATCTCTCATTGTTGAAGGGATCCCTTTTTAGAGCACTTCACCCACACACCGATGACTGGATCCTGCCTCACCCACACTGGGCAAAGCCACCCATCCCCAGGGCAGAGCCACCTGTCCTTGCTGCCCACAAGGACTGGGGACAGCCAAAGTTGATTTCAGCCCATTTGGGCAACTCAAACTGCTTTTCCCCATCTCACCCTCCGGCAGCCCCTCTCTGTGCACTCACTCGGGCCTGTTGCACTCTCGAATCGCTGTCTTTATGCCGCCGCCGCAGGTCCGCGAGCAGGTCCCGAAGGGGCTCCAGGTACCCCAGGCTCCGTCTGTCACCGGCGCCTCTCGCTCCTTGGGCACACACATCCCAAACCTGCAGTGCTGTGTGTGAAGGAGAGACATGGCAAAGGTGGGATTGTGCTGCTTTGCATTACCAGTGACCAACAGCAACCAGCCTGGCAACAAGACTCAGACTCGCTTATCTCTCAGCCACGCATAATGATTGTGCCATCAAATAAAACTGAACTACTTTACAGTTTGTCTGTCACCCCCATATTTTTCTTTCTCCATACCCTTAAATGGCAAAGTGAAGGCAAGGTGCTGAGTCCATGGAATGATTTATGGGATGAAAACTGAGGACAACAGCAGCCACTGAATATTCCCTGTTTACTGGTGCTAAGCAGCACAGCAATCTCATGGCACTGGCTTTTCAAAAGGCTGCTCTATCTGATTTCCTGGAGAACTGCAGAAACTGTGCTGTGTCAGGGGAGGTGATAGGCAATGAGGAGAAACATCAGGGAAAACTCAAACCTCCCCACAGCTACCCAAAACAGAAAACTTCCAAATCCAAAAGGCAAATAAAATAGAAAAATTAATTCCTCAACCCCAAGAGGGTTTTTTTTACGCTCAGACATAACATGAGACTTGCCAAGACCTGGTCTACACTTCTGTTTTCCAGCTATGACTCTTGTTTTCTTTTGTTTGGAAAGCTGGATTAAGTTACCTTGGCAAGCCCCCATCCCTATTTTCCATGGTATAAACTGTGTCCTTTGGGGTATGTTTACTAGATGGACTACACAGACTTCTGCAGAAGTGAGGTCTAGGGAAAAGTCACCTTCTGGCCTCACCAGAGTAGATGGAAAAATGTGCCCTTCCAGTGAACAATTGATTTAAACCTAGAGACATGCAGATGCCTAAATCTTTGTATCTTTGTAATTACGTGAAGCCCAAACACTGCAGATTAGAAGAAGCTACAGACTACAGGTAGAGAGCATCACTAAAATATTCCCTTGTAGTATTTCTGTGCACCAGGTGCTGTTCAGATCTGGTGATCTTTATGGGAACAGGGTCAAATTTGCTGATGCACCATGTTTTTCCAGCCCTTCCACTAACAGCACACCAAGGTTGTGTCAAGACATGCTGCAAGTTCATCCTGCTTTTTTTAGACACCCTTATGAACCACCTTGGATAAAGCTACCTAGGAAAACAGAGCAGAATCAATCTGTCATGGGGCTGTGCATCCCACAGGACACCAGCTCTGCAGCACACAGGACACCTTTTGCCCATGAAAGCTGACTTGTTACACAGCTTTGCTGATGAAGAAAGGTGATCTCAGGTGCATTTGCCCATGTACATGTCCTGCAGGACAGCTGAAGAACTTATAATTTGAGTCCTGCATGTGGTGTTTGCTCCGAGATAAGCATGGTCTCTAGGCTGCAAAATGCCCTAGATTTGCTTTCATCTAAAGATCTGATTCCCCAGATAAAGCTGACTAAAACCCATTTGCTACAGTAAAGGACAGCAATAAAATCAGCTGAAATGTCTGTTTCTTTGCTGCAGGACAAACCCTTACAACACACAACTCCTCCTGGCATTTAGAGGTTGAAAACCTGAAGGTTGGGGTTCCTATACAGGTCCAAAGAGGTCTGATAGCTATCATTAAACAACAGAAATACATGACACCAATCCAACAGCGCTGTCCCAGTGGAGAACTTCTCACAGCAGTGTTGATGCTCACAGCTAAATATCTAACCAGAGTCATGCCTGGCACCACTGACCCAGGGAAGATGACTGAATAGTTAACTAGTGAATGAACACAGCTAACAGACCGTGACATGACCTATATGTCTCCCATCCCATGGTTGAGTATTAACCAGGAAGTCATCTACATCCATTGATTTTATTAAAAATTTGGGGTTTGGAGTTGATGGCAGAGCAAAGCAGTGGAAAAGAGCAGCTGTTTTAAATAAATGCAAGATTATCTTATGAAAACACAATGGTGCTTCTTGGAACCACACTGTGAACACTCTGGCTGTGCAACCTTTGTGCCTTTTGTATTTTAAAAATAATTTCTATGTTGAGATACAGCAGAAAGACTAAAAAGTCTGCCAGAGTCCTCTTTCCTATAAGCTTACAGCTCACAGAATGAAGAGAATAAAAGGCAGATTGTCTGGAGCAAATTCAAAATATCTTAGACACACAGTGGAGCTGGAGAGCACTGGCAGGGATGGAAGACATTACAGCAGACTTTCCTTTCCTTTGTCTTGCCACTGGAGTTCCAGATAATTTCCCAAATCCATTGGGCTGGCTGGCTGAATGGAGTAGCAGGGGGCAGAAGGGGCTGTGCAGCTCCATGCATGCATAACAGACACACTACCTGCTACCACAGGGCAGCAGACACAAATCATTACTGTTCATCTGCTCTTCTGTTACCATTCTTTAAACAGCCCTGTAAACCACAACAAGAGTGGCCCAAATTTACAACCCCCTTTATCTTCTTTCAGAGATTTATGTCCACCCAGCAATGAGCTGGTTCTGTGGAATATAGTAAAACCATCACCCAGCAAAGCCAGACTCCGGGCTGGGCTTCTGGCTTTATTTATCAGATTCGGTGTCCTCACATGCAAAATATACTTGAGTTAATACTCCCATGTTTTTTAATGCCCTTGATTTAAGAGTAAATTTAGAGCCCAGTTAAATCTGCATTCCAGTAGTTTTAGCTAGATCTTTTTTTTTAGCTATTCAGGCTCTCTCATTTCCAAAGATATCTCCATAAAAAAAGGTATGGTATTTTCTCCATCTGCCAACCCATACAGCATGGGCTTTAAACATGCAGACTTGAGGCATTAGTCAGCAAGTAGCAGTTTGATGGGCTCCTGGCCACAGCAGAGTACCAAAATAGCAATTTATTCCAAGGAAAAGCACTTCAGACTTGCACCTCAGCACTTTATAAGCCCAAGTAAATACCAAGCAGGACAGAGTTTATGATGATCCGAACTTTAAGCTTGAATTAGGTGAACACACAGAGAGAAAAGCTACTCCATAAAGCCCTCAGGTGAGAACACATTTAAATGCCTGAACACAAGTGGGCTGCATTAGCTTTTCTTAAGAGCCCATCCGCTCTCAGCTGAGATGTTCAGATCACATTTGTCTGGTTTGTCTAAACTGGTCAAATTGTCTAAATTTGTGGTCTGAAATGCTTCTGCTCACACAGTCTTTATTAAGAGCCATGCAGCTGGACACTGCATGACACGGGGTGGCTCTGAGGGGGTGCTGATCTGTTCAGCTGCTGCTGTTTGCACATCACTCTGGTCATATGCAAGGGTAAGTGCAGGTTTGCTGCAGCCCAGATTTTTGGAATTTCAAGAAAGTTTCCAAGTTATTGCTGATCTTTCAGCAGTGAGCAGATCCCATGCTCTGCTCAACAGAGAAGTTGAGGGCATGAGGTCTGAAGTCACAGGGATTCTGCAGATACCTACACTCAAAATGGGGATTTTACACAAAAACATTAGACATTCCAATTCATCTCTAATGCACAATCTCAACCATAGAAAAAATCCTTTTCCCTAAGAAAGGAAGGCAAATTGATACATGATGGTTATTGTCCTGAAGGAAATCAGTCAAGTGTCATTGAACAATTGAGTTTTCAGACACATGCATCAAAAGATAAATTTCCAAAGAGTTCCACAGCTTGTATGGAAAACTATATTTAAAACAGCATCCAGAATTCTTATTAAAGTACCTCTGAGAGACTATGGTTTGAAACTTTGACTCTTTCTAAAGAAAACATCATCATTATTAATGTTGATCTTAAAAGCCAGAAAAGCAAAATTTTAAGCTATACCATGTAGGATAACATCACACTATTTTTGCTAGACACAGATGGAGAATACTTTTGTTCAGACACAAATGGTAAGAACCAGTTAGCATTTTTATTCAAAAGCTTCAGTATCTCAATAAAAGAAAAATCCTCTCAACTATTTTTCTACAGATACGAACAACTAAAAATTAAACACTTATCCTAGAAACCACAATGCTAGCTGGAAATTAACATTGCACATGGAAATGGAAAGCTTCTATGAATTACTGCCAAAAATGTTCCATACAGAAAATGTCAACCAATTCTATATTTTACTCTGAAGTTGTCAAGATGAAAAGCCAGCTGACAAATTTATGTTACACAGAATTACTAATTGCTTACATCACATAGGCAATTTCTAACAAAATCTTAGAGAAGCTTTGCAAAAGTTTTGCTCAAAAGTTCACTCAAGGGCATTCATTTAAAAAGATAAGCTCTCCAGAAGGAATACCTGCTTTAAACAATGTTATGCCAAGCAGTTGACTTTAATCATGTTATCTGGGCTGGAGATGTCCCAGGCTTAAAACACATCGAGCTACTTTGGGCTCCCACCACTGACAGCTGTGCCCCATACAACTGGCATTAGGGCAAGATAATTTTGACTGATATGCTCTGCCTGAGCCCAAGGAAATAGAATCACAAAGCACAAACCACCAGGTATTACAGACCTTTCCAGGCTCACATTCCGTCCCATCAGCCCAAGGTGTGTGTTGGGTTCGACATCCCTTGTGAGCACCATCGACGTTGATACACCAAAGTCGCCGACACTGCATCTGCTTAAGTGATTGCAGAGATCAAAATGTTAAATATGTGCCACATGCCTTACCAGACAGATGATCCTTTATGAAATTATCCCCCTAGGATTTATCATTAACTCACAAGCTTGACAGTAAGTTGATGGATTGTGAGTCTGCTATTTATCCAACCCCAGGAGACCTTATTTTGCTCTGGCAAAACCAGGAAAAATAAGGTGTGAAATTTCACTTACCATATAGGGGCACACTTGGGATCCGGGTCCAAAAATTAACTCACATTGTTTATTGACGTCATACATCAGCCCTGGGAGCTGCTGAGGCAATGTGTAAGTTCTTGATGAAGGTTCATCAAGCAAACACTCCCCATAACCAGTGCTACAACACAAATCAGAATAATGGTGTTAAACAGGAGGCAGTTAGATCAGAACCCACTTGTGTTTGCCTGAATTAGCCTTAGGGCAGTTGCACACCACATTTGCTATATTTAACAAGCACTACAAGAGCTATTTCAAACTCAAGCACAGGAGGGTGTGTTACCCATACACCACCACCCCTGTGCTGTGAGAGCAACCATCCACCACAGCACAGCTACCACAGCAAAAGCATTTCTGAGTGTGCATTTAGTTGCTGAGCAAGCACTGGCACATTTTTATAAAGAACTCAGAAAGAAAACCCACTGATTAGCAGAACTGTCCAATGGACTGAGGTCCTGGATTTGCCAGAACACCATCATGGCTCTCATTCTGTTGCACACCACAACACACAGGAAGCCATCACAGCAAAATGGGCAAATCACTGTGCATCAAACTGACCCGTGGGCTCCTGGAACGGTGTTCCCACCAAGGATTAGTGCCAGGGCTTTATCTTGACCTGTGGAGCAGAAAGGCAGATTCAATCTGCCTTCTAAAACACAGCTCCGTATCTGGGCCACAAGGTTTGGAAAAGTCATTCTTCAGGTTTGAGGAGAACACACATTCCTTAAAAGCAATATCCATGGGAGAAGACTTATTCTTCCCCATTGAGAGCCTGGTCCTTGCCAGCTTATCATGAGGCTGAACTGGCAGGGACTGGATGCCAGGAGTGAATTCCTGCTCTATGTAAAGGATGCGTGCACACACAAATCCCTCTGATTTCCTCCAAACGCTGCACGCTAGGACTCCAAATTAACCAAAGAACTCCATGGGACACATGGACATGTGAAAACAGCCCAACACATGCATATGCAAAGCCTTACTCCAGAAATTCAGTGATGTATTTCCTACTGCATTTTGACCACATCCAGGGATTGGTGTAGAAGTTCAGTGTTGGTGCCATGACATGCTGTTGATTTTTACCTCCATCTTCCTTGCACTTGTGATTGTCATCATGTGGCATGTTAAATCTAAGAGGAAAAGAGCAGCAAAAAATAGAGTCAGTTAAGAGGTAAAAATCAAGTATTTAGCATAGCAAGGACAACAGTGTGAACTAAATGCAAGCAAACCCAAGAATTATTCCTAAATACGCTGCTGACAGATATTACAGAATAAAAGTATTAATACACACATATTCGAAATCAATTCAGAAATGTTAATGAACAGGGTTCTTAGCACTCATCTGGAAAAAGCTGTGCAGCACCCTGCTAAGCTCTCCAGCCCATGACTGCATATATTTAGCCAGAGAAGTCCTCCAGGGAGCCTGGAGCATGATGCAAATCCAGCTGCAGTTTCCTTTTCAGCTGATAGTTGCTACCCTGTAAACAGGCTGGAGTCTGGCCCCTCCTTCATAAAAATGGCAAATATCTGGAACTGACCACAGACCCAAGAGTTGATCTGAGGGAATTCTGAAGGAGATGATGGATTGATTTGAGCCCACTGACTGCAGACCCTCATGCACACAGGCAATATCATGTTGGATGCAAAATATTTTCGAATGTGGCTGAATACCCTGGGCCACACTGCTGCCTAAGCAGAGGTGCACCAGGGATAGACTTGGCTCCCATACTTTATGTGGCAGGTTTACAAAATGCCAGTGAGCATCGGTGTCAGCAGAAACCAATGTGAAGTTTGCAGCACATGACATCTTGAAGAATGCGGTAAATTCACTAATGGAGACAGAGCGGCTTAAAGCACTGTGCTGTTTGAAGTGGGGAAGGGGAAGTGACCTGGTGTGATCCAGTGTTCCAAGGCTGAGGAGTTTGTATTCCATTAAAATTACCTCCAACAAACCATCTTTTCACTCTGCTTTCTCAAAAAAAGAGCACAGAGGTGTTTCCTGCTCAGAAGCACTGCTAACCCCCCCAGCAGCTCTGGGGCAGCATCAGCAAAGGAATTAGCCATAGGTTAGGTGTGGGGAACACCGAAACTTTGGGGACTTTCTGCCAGGAAGTCTCATTTAAACAAATACTACTGTGGTTAAAAATAGACTGTCTCAGCCAGCTCTCCATGAAGAAAAACAGAGTTTAGAACAATGAGAGATCTGTTCCCAAGTACTCATCCATCCCACACCTACAGACCTCCACTGCAAAGCAGGCATGTTGTGGTTTGGGACTGAATCAGCTGCCTAAGGTTGTAGCCAGGGGTAAAGGACTATGTGATCTAAGATGATTTTTTCTCATGACTGATTAGCAGTCAGAAGAAGTCCCAGTAGTGGGAAAAAGCAAAAATTGTTTGAAAGAAATTTCCACTGGAGGAGGTGAATGGCAGTCTCTCTTCTTGGGATGTCCAGCAGCACAAGATTTTCCATGGTGAAACAGTTCAAGAGCTGAATCAAGCTCACTTATACACCTCAGCACCTCCCAGATGCCCTGTGTAAGTTCCTCCCTCATACACAGCTGCTGCACTGCCTTCACCAGCACCACAGAGAGCTGTAGGACAAGCTGTGGCAGGCTGAGGACCTGCTCTCAGAGAAGACTTCAGTTTCAAAAGACAGTTGAAATGTGCCAGCATCCCTTGCCATGGTCCTCCCCAAGGCACCCAGCACCACCCATCTCAGCCCAAAATCCTGGCTAGTTCCAATGGCTTGGTCAAGATGTCATTGCTTAGGTGGTGCTTATGGTACTCTGTCACTCATCCTCCCCAAAACATGGCCCTGCTGGTTTTGCTGCTCTCAGGTAGGCTGCAGAGCATCCCACAGTTTCATCTACCTCAGGGGTGCATCTTCTAGCCAAATATATTGCTCTCCCTTGAAATAATTAGGCTCAGCAGTACCAGTTCCCAGCCTGACTGGCAAGCCATAGTTAGCATAAATATTGGGCTATTTAAGTGTATTTACATAAAACATACACATGGCCAAGTTCATGTGCTATTGTGAAAGCAGTGCTCAGTCCGTTATCTTCACTAATTGAACAGCTCCTGTATGGGTCACAGACTGTGCCTAGCTCTGCCAGACCTAGGAGAGAACAGAGAGGTTTATGATAAAAAAAGCAATGTCACTCACAGTTCAGCACAGGCAACTAACATTGTCACTACAAAAAAAAAGTTATTAAAAGACAAACAAAAGGTTTTCCTTACCCAGAGTATCACATTTTTCGTGCGCTCTACAAATATCCTGTCTGAAAGCAGAACAGACCTGACACATTAATTCTCAATGCAGTAGTTAAAGTATAATGCAGAGTTAAAGTACAAGCACAGTAACAACAGCAGAAACAACTCTTGGTTCTCCAAACCTTCTCATACTGGTTTGCCACATCATCGAGAGTCCAAACTACTTCCCCACCACAGTCAGAGTTTTTCACCTTATGCTAAACCCATGGGCAGACCTTAGACAGTCTTGAACCTCTCAAAATCATCTGTTATGCTCCCACATGCTCCCACCGCTGCAAATATCATTACATCCACATCAAAACCTGAACATTTCCCATATATCACATGCTCACAGCCTCTGACACACAACTGGCTACAGTTTTTATGAGAATATTCACCACACCTGGTAACAAGCACAGCTGTATCATGCCGAAGGTGACTTCCCTCTGGGTGGTTTTGGGACTGCTGCCACTGGCAGAAGTTTTTTAATGTTGTCTGGGCATTGTAAGATATTGCAGGGCCATCCTGATATGCAACACAGAGAAAGCAGGTATTTTAATGATTCATGACAATGCTCACTGCAAATGCCATTGTCAAGCAGAAGGTGAAGAAAATAATTTCCATTACCTGCTCATTATGTATCACGACCAATTTCACAATAACAATATTAATTAAATTTCCAATGCTTGGGTCTTTGTAGATAGAAGCCACCTGTTTCAAAAAGCAATATTTGGAATTATTGTTAACGTTCAAGGAAGCAAACAATTAAGACAACACACATATTTTCCATTTTGCAACTGTTTTTCTCCTGGGCTGCCCTTCTGCCTTGCTCAGTGCTCTGATGCTACTTGGAGAGACCTCCTGGCAGAAGCACAATTTTAGAATGAAGAAAACCTGCCAGTATCAGAGAAACCCAACATTTCCTTTTGCTTTAGCACACATTTCACCAAATTAAAGAATCATTCTGCTCTGAGACACAAAGACCACCAACCAAGACTGTCAAAAGCAACTTATTCTTCCAAGTGCCTGATTTTGACATGGGCAGTTTCTGACTACATATTCACTGCACTTCTACCCTCAAATGGGATGACCATTCCTCCAGAGACACAAATATGTTGGATACTCCCTGCCAGTCACTCTGCATCTACAGAACTCCCTGTCTTGAAACTGCATCAGTGCATTTTAATACCTGCACCTACTAAGGTGCCTGTTCTCAGCCTGGAAAGCCAACTTGGATCAAGGATCCAAGGTGAGCACAGGTTCCTCCTCCTTGAAGCAGCAAGGGAAGTCAGGCAACTACATAACCTACCAGCATCATTCCCCTGGAAGGCACAGTGCACAAAGTACCTTTCAAATTCAGCTGTTATTTCATGTGGGCTTAAATAAAAAGAAGAGTACAGCATGTGGACTAAACAACCAGTGATACTGCTCATGGCATCTGATATTCAGAAAGCTGGAAGAGAGAGGTGTGAGAAGGATCAGGAAGTGTGATGGACTGGGAAAGAAGACTCCAACCAGTGTTTTCCAGCCATATTTTACCATTTTTAATGTAACCCCAGCATTATCTCCATGCCTGGGGAAGGCAAACTAACATTGTTGCATATGAACACAGCAGAGAGGGGCTCTGTGACCACTAGAAAATGATTTGTGGGTGAATCTACTTGCTCTGGTTGAACACTCACTATTGACATCAGGGTTAGGACATAGTGCTGTAGGTTGGCTCCATGGTAGGCGACCATCCTGCTGTCAGCCACCACCATCACTTCCACATAACGTGGGTAGGATAAGAACCGCTTTGTTCGCTTGTGGCTCTTCTTTTCACCAATGGTCCCCGTCTTGTTGCTGTCCCCAGAAAAAGAATTCACTTCCAAGCTGTGTTTCAATATCTCCACGTCAGATAACATGCTGCTCTCTGCCCACTGCCTTCTCCAGTGTTTCCGCTTGTTCTTTTTGTGACTGTGGTCATGATCTATGGTCAAAAGGCAGAAAAAAACATACAGTACATTCTAGAGTGAATAAAATTAATACCACGTGTTTGTTAAGTCAAAATACCTATTACCTCAACAAAGTCGTGTGGGCTTGCTCCAAACAAGCAGGGAACTGAAACAGAAGCACTCTGTGGAAGCCCACCATGTAATCCAACATCGAAGGCTTAATTTTTAAAGCCATCTTGGGAAAGCCAGTAGCACTTAGAGGTGGATGTTCCCTGCAGCAGAGCCAGCTCTTGGCCCGTACAGGAGGGATGGAGCCCTGCAATGGTAATTAGCCACTGCAGCAGCAGTGTGAAGATTCTGGGCACGTCCAAGGTGGCCAAGAAACCACAGGAAACAAAGGTCCAAATCCTATATTTCTAACTCAGGCATGAAGGACGGCAGGATTTGGCCTTCACAGCAAAGCAATTATATATGATTTATTTCTGTCTCTAACAATAACATGGCTGGGCTTCAGTTCCCCCCCTCCATTTATTATTCTGTGCTACAGGAATGGTAAAGGTCATCTAATAGCACAGCTGCCACTGGCGAAAGAATAGAATTCAGGAAGTTTCACATATACTGCTTTTGATATTCAATTAGGCCAAACATAAAAGCAGCCTGAAAATATACTCCATGCTGATACAAAGACGACAAAGTGAAGAGGGAGAACAGGCATATAAAACATATGGAACGTGTACAATTAAGATTTACCATCTGATTAGTATGTAATTATAGCATTATTTAAATGTAAGAACAAAATCAGGCTTATTTGATGCCACTTAATTTTTAATCAGTTCATCATAGGAAGTAGCTAATTGAATGTGATTCATCCACGAAAGACTGTTCACTTCTGCATTTAATATAAAGCCAGATCTGAACTACTCATCTACTACTCCAGGCTACAACCCTCATGCTCTTTGTAGCTTTAGTTTAATTTCGTCATGGTGGTGAAAAATATCACATTTCCTTATCTGACCCATTGAGTAGGTTAGAGGAAGCATAATATTAGGGAACAAAGGAATATTCACTGCTCAAACAAGATTGAAATGATAGGAAACGTCTTAGTTATTTTTCCTGTGTAGTTTCCTTTTAGGAATATTTGTAATAATTTCCAAAAAAAGAAATACGTTCTGCAGTATCATGGCAGGCAAGGAGATCAGCCAGCTTCTACCTATCAGAAAAATACTATCCTTTTGCCCTATGTGTAAATAGGCAATAGAGTAGTTAAGAATTAAATCCTGTCTACTCTGCACTACCTAAGTCCTCTAAATTCCCCTTTCTTGATATAGTCCAGACCACCTTAATACAGCAGAGAGTCTGCAGTTATTTGAGTAAGAATCCGAGAAAGCCAATGGCATTTGTGGATATAATTGGATTGCCCTAGTTCCTCTGCTCTAATCAATGCCCTTGTGTTGGCAAGGTTGTGCTCTCATGCTGGCACCGCTTCGTGGGCAACCATGACATTATCCCAACCCATTCAGTGCCAATCAGCTTGGGGAGCCAACTATGCATACAAATAACTTAAAGGTGAGGAGAGGACCAGACTGAGGAGAAAGTGCCAGCCCTTCTCCTCTCTGCACTCTCAGCCTGCCACTCAAACTTCCCTTTTAAATAACTAACTTCCAAAAGCAGCAGATGCCCAAGGAAAAACATGTTAAGGATGTGGAGATGCTCAACAGTGCTTGAGCAAGGGGGAAGATATGGCTGCGGAGCAAAGGCAGAGCTCTGCAGGCCCCACGTGGGACCATGAGGCTCAGGTGCCTTCTCCTCCAACCATACAGGCAGAGGGAAGTCAGATGGCAAAAAAAGAGGGAATTGCAAAGACACCTATCTTTGAAGACACCTATCGCACAGGAGGTGTATAAAAGAAATTACTTGATATCCACTGGGGTTGCACTGAAATCCTGCAGCTGCTGTCACACACTAAAGAAAACCCCACAAACCTACTCAAAACCCAGAGAGTACCCCATGAAATTCCACATCTTGTTCTGAGAGCCCTGACCTGCCCCTGATCATGCAGGGGAATCAGAGCTCAACACAGCTAGGTATACCCAGCACAGAGGAAAAATTACTTTCTTTTCTGTGCAGAGATCTGGCACAGAGTCACAGAATCATTTACATTGGAAAAGAGACTTAAGATCATCAAATCCAATCATTAACTTAATGCTGCCAAGTGTTAGTATAGTATCAGTGTTCTCTCCCCATCCAGCACAAAAATAAAGTTAGACACGTCATCATTTCCAAAGCAACTAATTATTTCCACTCGCAAAGTGGCTCCAACACTTGCAGTGTCCTATCTGGACAGGTCACATGTTGGGCGACCTGTATTTATCAGCCTGGTTACTGGAAAACCAGGCACCAGTGATGGGGATGCACTGCATGGAAAGCCACTCCTCGACTTTGGTAGTAGTGAACTGTTATCTTCACTCATCTTTCTGGCATGTAGATAGTGTGCACCCACCTGTAAAATGTTAAATGCTAATGGCTGTACACTGCTCTCAACCCATCTGTAAAACCCTGCCCACATTAATGGGAGCTGCATACAGGCACTGCCAGGAACTCTGTGTGCCTGATATATTCTGTTGATATCCTGCTCCATTACAATGGCCACAACAGCAGTGCTCTCACTGAATGATGCAATGTGCTGCCCTTCCATCAGGCAGAAGGGAAAAACCTCTGACATTACACAAAACTGTGATTTTGCAGCACCAGCTTCCTACTGCTACACATAACACCAGAAAAGGATGTGATATTTCCCCACCTTATTTTCCTTTTTTTTTCCTATTGCATTAACATAGTAACACAAATCTGAAAGAAAAATGGTTTGCTTGCCAAGCCCTCAATCTTGGCAATGACCTGAAACACGTCTACTTACACACGATAGTAACTGAATGGGTTTAGGAAACAAAACTTCTTTTTTTTACTTTGTAGAAAACCTGAACTCCAGTGAGTAGATGAACCCTTTAAAACCATGCAAACTATAGTTCAATAATTCAAGTATCAGGTGAGCCCATGCACTGATTCAACAGTTCATATTCATTCAAGAGGCCAGTAAAGGCTAGAATAAGGTCCATTTTACTGCATACTTTACTAAGAAAATCTATACTGTTTTCACTGTCTTTATACAGACCTGGTAGTTTATCTTAATTTTTTTTCTGTTTGGTTTTTCCTTTGTAATGTGGGACTTAGAAAGGAGACCCAATCCTGTGAAAGGTTATCACTTCCTGATGGCATCTTTCCACAAATGCCATTTATTTTCGCTTGGGCAAGAAGCCTTAGCCCAGAACCCATTCAGCTGATTTATGGATACTTCCTGCTGGTTAATGTACTTTGTATCTATCATAAGAAAAAGGGCAGGGAAGACTCAGAGCCTATGTGAGTACTTTGGCTGCATGAAAGGGTGATAGGGCAGAGTCAAGGATTTGTTTTTGACATAGTGGCTATTGTTGTTATACTAAACCCAAATACTAAAAGATGGAATGCTCACTTATCCCAACAGTTCTAATCCTTTCCATTTCTACATTAACTAGTCCTTGGAATAGAAAGCAATTTGCACAATTAAGTAAGACATGTAACAATTCAAGCAATTCCAGTTCAGCTCCAAGTTCATAAGGGCTACACATAGTGAAAAAAAAAAATAAAACACTGAGAGAGAGCAAGAGAAGGGGGGAAAATTCTTGTGCTAAAAACATCCCACTTACAGGAAAAAAGTGTGATCCTTTCAAACCAACTTATTATCGTAACGTTTCTGAATGTGCAACCTGGGATTTTCAACAAAGTTTGTCACTTGGTGGTTGGCCCACATCCATTCCAGCCCTGCTCTGATGCAGTTACACAGATAACAAAACCATCGTTTGGAAGTTAATTATTTATTGCACACCTCCATAAAACAGACCACAATTCAGCTGAGCTCCCCTCAGGCAGGCAGTCAGTATGTGACCTGTCTCCCTCAACTCCACAGGAGCAAACCCTAGAAAAAAGCTTCAGTACAAGCTCCAGCTCCAGCTGCCTGGCTGGATTTGCTGCCTGTAGCTGGTACAACAGCAGCCACCCAAGGGACTGCCATCACCTGGGAAACAGAGGAGAGAGGCAAAATGGATTTGCCTTCATGCACAGATCAGACTGGCTGAAATGAAACCACATTTTTAGGCTCTTCTTGCAAAGAAATGGAATGGAAACTGGCTCCTCTTTAGGACACAAACAGATCCTAAGCTGGACCAAAGAATTTTTCTAGCCCTGGGTCTGTATTAATTCCACATCAAGATGTTTTATATCTCTATCTATCTATCAATCTATCTATCAATCTATCTATCAATCTACAAATGTATCTCAGATGGGTTTGCATGAAGCCAAATTCTCACCTTTGTTACTGTGGGGTGCTGTTGTGGTCAGCACAACCCAGGCTGAACACACCTTCTGTGCTAGCAGAGCACATCCTGCTCAGACAAGAGCCAGGGATAGAAATATAATGGGGGACCAGCCACTGCCTTGTCCTGTACCACACTCAGATGATCAGTCCCACGAGCAAGACTAATCCTGCCTTTCCTCCTTGACTGTGCAACCAGAGCTGCTGCTATAGCTGGGAAGGGAAAAGATGTTTTATTAATAGAGGTGAGATCTATTAGCTACATTGGAAGAGAAATGAAGGATCTGGGCCAGCTGGGATCCAAAGAGAAAGATATTCTGCACTAAGAGTGGAAATGAAAGTTTGCTTGATTTTCCAAACCTGAATATGAGAAAGTGTTCAACTGCAAATTAATCTGAGCCCACTCAAATGACATCAACTGGGGTTTCAACCTTCAGCAAGAGCTGGACATAATTGCATAGATCAAACTTTCATGGTTGAAACTACTGAAAATGCAGTAAAATACCAGCATTTCCACAAATGCCACTCTTAGAGCAATACAAAGGAAGCTTTGATTTGCTCATGTTGCTCATACTTCCCTTTGAATTAAGAAACTATCCTGGGCTCAGGATAGTTCCCTCCCAAACTCTTTACAGGGGAATCAAAATCTTGGGCTTCTACAAAGAACTTTTCTCTGCTACTAAGAAAAATACTTGCATGCATAAGGCCTCAGGCACACCTGCTTGTTAATCTTCTCACCTTCCTCTGATTTGAACTTTGCACACACACTTTACTAAAGTTGCTTTCTAAATGTCCAACTGGAGCGATGTTCAGATCCACAGACAGGTCCATGTCCAGGAGCTCCTGCTGCTGAACTCAGTCCCACATGTCAAGCCCAGAGCCTGGAATTTGTGTTTGCAATATGTGAAAATATTAAGGCCAGAAAGCAAAGCTATAAAGCCATGAATAGTTCAGACTGGCATGAAACATCGCTGATGCAAAAACCAACAGTTCCACTCAATTCACTCACTCCATCCTGTGCTGTGACTGGAGACCTGGAGATGCCAAAGCTGAAGGTGATGCTGAACCCTAATTTCTGTCAGCGTGACCCTGCCTTTCTTCTCACTGCTTGAACCAGAATGCTGAGAACCATGGACTTGCAGGGAGCAGCAATCAACTTCCCTTAGTAATAAAACATTCTCTGGTTTATGACATGCTAACACTAAAGACCACACATACTCTAGATGTTTTCTTTCCTGGTGATGAATATCAGAATGCATTCCAGCCTAAAAGATTATTTTTCTGCCTAAGGTAAAAAGTTGTAAGTGAAAGCTATCAATTTTGCGCAGTAGACAGAAAGTACATTAATGAACAAAACAATAAATTGCCTCTTTAAGAAAGGAGATACTAACACATGAGCTGAACATGTGGCAGAAAATTCAAGATCATCTTACAGAACTCTCACACATGCTCTTCAGGTGACTTCCAATGCACAACAGTCACAAGTACACTGACCTGTGTTCCACTCTTGTGTCTAGTGACACCTATGAGGTACCATGCCTACAAGAACAACACTGAGGTCACCACAACTTTGTACTGACAGACAATAAAAGATAAGATAAAATATCCCATTAGAAAAAAAAAAAGAAATTGTCCAGCAATTGGCCACAGGGATGTTGATAATGACATTACAGGCATATGGGAAAAGAAGTCACAGAATAGTCAGCCTGTTTATTTTCAGTGGCATATGCCATAGGGAACAGACAGAAAGCACCAAACTGATCGCCCCCTGCTTCTCCCACCTGTCCTCCTCCAGTGGATGTCCACACAGATGAGGTAAAAGTACATCCATTTTCATTCCGGGAGAATATTTTAACTTTGTCCATTTACCATGTTTAAATTGCAGAACAATAACCAATCAACAATAATTTGTTTAGTCACAGTGTTAAGTTTTACACCTCTAGGGTGCCAGATGGATGCTTGATACATTTTCAATTCTAAGAGTAACAACCAAATGCATGCACCTTACTTAGAACTCACACTGAGGAATCTTAAACCAAAACTAATTACGGGATCTGTATCATTGACTGTGAACAATGTTTTTTAACTGAAATCAGTCTATTACCTTATTTCCCTTGCCAACATCACAAGACACCTCAAACATTACAGACTGATCCCTTTCCCAGCTCAGCATGGCAAAAGCTAGTGCTTGACCCCCCAGGCCCATCTGACCAAAAACCAGTTGGCTCTTACTATGCTGTTACCTCAACACCGAGGCAGAAATAGAATTAATTACATCAGCATATGGGAGCTGTGATGTAATTTCTCTTCTGTATTCTGGGAGGGAAGGAAACCTGAATTAATTACTACCTGACTAAAAATTACAATCCACTTCTTTAAGATAAGAAACTTTTTTGAGGAAAAGAACAAAGTCAGTGTTTTACCCTGAGGCCAAAAGCAGAGCTGACAGCTTTAACAGACTCTCGAAAGAGCTCAAGGATTGCTCAACTTGGAAGTAAAGGCTTAAGAAAACCTCCCTGCAGATCTCCTGCAACCCTGAGTTTACGTGACACTCAGCAGTACAGAATTTGCCTGAAGACCTGCCTGGAAACCAGACACCTAGAATGCAAAATTCTGCTGGATGAATGAGTTGAAAACAAAGAAAGAAAAAAAAAAAAAAAAAAAAAAGGACACAGTTGGAAGCAAGACAGAGTCCAAAAGAAACACCAAAAATACTAAAGGGCTCTAGATCATCAATCCAAGTGCAAAGGACCTGGGATTTCACCCCAGGCCACTCACGAGAGTACAAACATTGAGTCCTATGGAAAAGGAATTCAAAGTTTCTCCCTCAAAAATGCTATAAAGTAAGAACATAACACATACAAAGGATCTGTAGAAGGAGCAGGAAATTTTCTATCACTGGCCCCATTCCACTCCATTGCCAATTGTAACACTGCAGACACACCTTAACCCACAGCTCGAGCAGGAACAACAGCTCATCCCCTCCCTGCACCAATGAAAGACCACTCTACAAAAGTCAGGCTTTAGCCACAGTACCAGATCCCCAACACATCCTTCCCCAGGTCTCCTCCCTGGTCATGGCACTGATAGCACACTAACTGGCAACATTCTGGCAACATCACCCTGACCACCCTTTCCAAGCACATGTGTGTTTGGTGACATGGGAATATGGTGACAGGACCGTCTCCTGCTTGTGCCATGGGCTCACCAGTGACTTCCCATGCAGCTGGCTGGCATTAGGAGAGCAGGCTGGTGCTAATTACCATGCAGAAACAAAATCACAATTATTGAGCTGGCAGCCCCAGGCATCTGCTTGCTCAAGACACAAAAGGGCACCACTCCTCTGCCCTGGTGGTTCTCCAGCGTCATGTTCAGTGGGAAAGGTTGTTACAGTTACTATGAAAGGGTAATCTATTACAAATTACTCATCAATGTAACTGAAAAATCAGTGACATATTACTGAGTGTGCCTGTGTAATGCTAGCTCAGGAGCAAGACTTGCTTCAAGCTGCTGGTTTCTCCTGTGCTTTTTATAGGACCCTTCTCAGCCCAACTTACACACAGAGCTTTTGCCCTCCTCACCTGGACCACACAGGGCTTCCCTTTGTGGAGCTCCTGTGCCTGGCCACACATGTACTCTCCAGTAATGAAACTGCTGTAACACCCATGAAATATGAAAAAATTTGAGACCTTTTGCATCCATTTCTGGCAAGTACTGGGATGTGCTAAGCCTGCAGGTTGTGTCCCACAGCCATCTATGCTGATAATACTTGGTGAATTTTGGAAAGCAGCTTTCCCACCTCTGCCAGCAGTGGGTGGGGGCACAGTCAGCATGGTGCAGGTAAGACCTGCTCTGTCCTGCATTCATCTGAGCCTGCTTCCAAAATCTCACCACCTCAGCACACACTGCTGGAAGGCCTCTTTGCTGGCTACAGCCCCTTGGCTCCCCTCCAGAAACAGGAACAGCTCTAATCGTCTTCCTACTAGTTTGGCACCATCAGAGTGTTATTGCTGCTTCTGCATGAGGAGTTTTGCCTGTGGTGGATATTCCTGCTTTAAATGCTCTCATTAAGGAGCGAGGACTTTGTGCAAGATCCTCACATGCAGCCCCAGAGCCCAGGTCCAACACCAGCCTCGGGATGAGCACAGCTGACCAGCAGCAAGTGAGGGAGCAGCTCACACTCATTATACAGTCAGTCCTTGGTTTATTCATCTCAGCCCCAGACAGGTCTTGAATATATAAGAATTATGAGAAATGAGGCACGAACAGAGAGGTATTTTACTAATGAGGCTGGGATGGAAATTTGAAGTGCAGATCAGCCAAATGAAGGGAGTGGGTACAGAGAAGCAGCTGCCTCAAGAAGTTTAGTCAGGAGTCCTGCATCAGGGTCACAGTAAAAACTGCACAGAATTTTTTAAGTTCGCAGCAAGAGCTGGGCAGGAAACAGAAGTGAGGCAATGAAAGGGCACAATACTTGCAATTATACTCATGCACATGGGAATTGTGGCTCAGTACAATCAGGCAGGTGGAGGCCACACCTGTCTCAGAACAAGGGGTGGCCAACAGGCAGAATGATTGCAAAGATTCGGTAAAAGGCTAAACCTATCACAGACCCCAACAAAACTGGAAGAGAAGAGCTCCAGAGAACTCAACAACCAAAATATACATACAAATACACATATGCATACATCAGTGACAAAATACATGGGAAATATGATAAAAAGGAGAAGCAGCAGAAATGGACATAAGACCCAGTGGTTTATTTAAGTGATGACCAAAGGCAGTGTCCTAGTGGCATCTGGTGCTGGACATCTCTCTGCAAGACTAAACCTTGAGGGTTGCACATGGAAAGGGCTCACAGGTCTGCTCCTGGCAGAAGGTCCCACTGGATGGGGGCCTTGGGGATCTGCTGTTGGCCTCATGAAGGCGGCTGCACACAGATGCAGGATGCAGCTCCATGCCTTTATCAGTGGAGTCAGGTTGTTCCTCCATGGGCGCAGGAAAGCTGCGCTCTCCAGCTTTGCAATGAGCCACTTCCTCTTCTTCTTTTTTTAGGATCTCAATTTCTTTTCTCTTCCTCCTCCACCTCAAAAAAGCGGATATTTAATAATTGGCTCAGAAGAGCTTGCTATCCTGAAGCAATGGGTGGTAGTGGTGCTGCACCTATAGTGACATCATGCTGTCAGCCTGGCCAAGTCCTCATCCCATAACGGCTATTCAGTAAAACACAACTAATTATTCTGCCAGATTCCCGGCCAGATGACAAACTGATTCACGGCACTAACTAGAAGAAAAGAAGGAGAGGAAAATGCACCATTTCCTATGACTGAAACTACATTAACCTGTTACCCCAAGGAAAACTCTGTCCAAAGTTTTTGTTGCAGCAGCTTAGCTGTATGCCAGACGGCTGAAATGCATTGCCAGAGACCCCAGCGCTGTGCTATGAGAGTTCATCCACAGAGCACAGCTTCCATTTGATATCCATCAGCATTCATAGGAAAAAGATCTTTTTCCAGAACCTGCAGAGTATCTTTTATGTCAGAGGACCTAAAACTGTTATCAGAAACTGCTAATTGAAACTTAACAAAAGCAAATACCTGGTTTTCTAAGCCGACCTCAGGATGCTGAAAACTAAAAGTAAGACCAGAGAGACTGCTGTAAATGAAAGCTTTTACTCAATCTGTTAGTCAATTCACAAGGGAAACTTTCCTGAATACCTCAAGAAGTCTAAAATTACATCATTATGGCAAGGGGACACCAGTATGTTGCTTATTAATCATTTCCAGGAAGATGACTATCAGAAAGTCATTCTTAATAGCATCACTGCCTGGCAACATGGGGTCCCTTGCTCGCCTCAGGGTGGGTACCTTAGATTTCCCTCAAAGGAATTTCCTCTTTGAGCAAATTTTGACCCCTGCCAGAAGCCTGCAAAGCAAATGCACTGTTTCACACATTCTTCTGACAAAAGACTGGATTCACACAACACTCCACAACTGTGACTAACTCCTAAACTTTCATGGAACCATTCTTCTCTGGCAGGAGTAAGAGATACACCTTGTCTAAAACAATGAGTGCTGCTAGATTTTGCTTGTTCACCTCTGCTGCAAAGCCATGCAAGACATCATCTCTCACCAGATGTAACCTCAGGTAGGATGCCAAGGTTCAGTATTGTCCAAGTTGCTCTGAACTTGCTCCTTAAATGAAATAACCAAGACTTGGACTATGACAAAAAGAAGAGATGGTAAAGAGGGAGAGATGGAGGGAAAGAGGACAGGAAGACAAATAAGACTCTCAGGCCTATCTGGAACACTTGAGCTTGTGTTTGAGATGTGAGAACTCCTCTCTCCGCTACATGAAGCAACTGAGAAGAGCAAGAAAACAAAGATGAGCAAGAAGCAAAGCATATTGGAACAAAGGAGAAAGAGATATACATCACACTGGTAAAATCACAGATGGAGCATTATTGTTGCAAATTACAATACAGAAGAATAACATCCTAAATGGGAACTATGGTACAATGGGGTGAAATACAGCAGTCTGTTACAGCAGCACAGAGTCAAGTCCACGAGCAAAATTCAGAGCCCTCCCAGCTACCTTTGATTCAATGAGTCCTGTGATCTGCTGCTCCATTCCTCCAAGGGTTACTGATGCAATGTGCCAGATTCCGTGTTTCTTTCCAACTGTTCTGAGTCTCCTGCATCTGATCTCAAAGAAGGGAGCAGAAACAGCTGGAAGAGAGAAACCAGAATGGCATATTCCAGCAGCAACCCTTGGAAGAACAAACAATGACAGACTTGTGAGACGTGCCACTGTACCCCTGGCACATATGTTTGCATATGGACGTGGATTCACACGTCTTCTAGAAGAAACACATGTTGCTCTGGCTAGTCAGAGAGTATCAGAGCATCTTTGGACGTAGCATGATCAGTGCAAGCTGAACAGACTGACAGCTCAACAGCACAGCCACGATCCACAATCATGGGTGTCAAACAAGCAAGGTGTGCTAAGTGCAGCCTAATTTGGGCACCATACTTCTCCTTTAGTGGTACCTTTACTTCCTGAGCAACTCCACCTACTTTGCAGCATATGAGCAGTTTGCAGCCCACAAGGAAACCCAGTCAAGGTCTACTCTGTTTAGGCTTTAAGGTTCCTGTAGATCTAGCTGCAGGCCAAAGGAGGAGGGCAAAAAAGCAGGTGAAACAGGAGACTGAAGGAATAAGCTTCTTCAGAGAAAATTTAGGTATTTTCTGCCAAAGGGGAGGATTAGTTGTGAACATCAGGAAGTCAAGGAAGCAGAGAGCAGCAGGAGGCCACTGCAGATAATGGGACAGTAGGAGCAAGGCTATTGCTCATCAAGGCACATGAAGGGGGAGAGAAAAAGGCTTGTGCTCTTTCATATGTGCAAGGACTAGAAAGAGGGAGTGAGGAGGTCAGGGAGATGGTGCTGGTGGAGGAAGGGCCATGAGGAAAAAAAAAAGCCTTTGAAAATGAACCATGGAAAAGTGATTACAAAGGGCAGAACTGTCAGGGTTGGTGTTAGGACCTCCTCATTTCCACTAGAAAGAAGTCGGATGTGGCAACTCACAGTCAGATTTGGAGAGGGAAGACCAGAAGCACAGCAAGACCAAGACAGAAGGATGTCATTTAAAGGACAGAGTATCAGATTGAGCGTCTAAGATTAGGATGGTTGGGAATTACACGTAGGAGAAAACAGAATACAAGTTTAAGGGCTCACAGAATACTTAAGGCAAGACAGAACAAAAGCTCTCTTGCCAGCTTTATATCAGGAATCAAAGGGAAACCGCAACATTTTTTCTGACCGCAACTTCCTTATAACCAATTCCTAGAAAGCACGGGTGCACCACATCTCTCCAGGACAGTTACCACCACAAGCCCAGTCCTAGCACTCACAGCACCATTTCTAGAGGGGTCCCTCAACTCCACATCTTTCTTTCCCACACAAACCTACTGCCTTTTAATTGCAAATAGCACTTCCAAGTATCAAGTCATCCAAGGCAGTAACAAAATGAGTACCTGGAGTATTGCAAGTCTGCCTGTCCTCTGAAGAGTTGGTTGGAGGTATCCGGTGTCGGTAGACAAGATGTGGTTTATTGTGCTCTTCTTCATACTCCTGTTCCTCAAGTGATAGGAGTGGCTCTACAAAATAGTCCCCATCATCAGACTTGAATGTGCCTAGCTGAGAGGGACCAGAGAGAGGAACAGAAGGTCAGCTTTACATGATGACAAGCCACCTAGCAGCACTACCCCACAAAGCGAGCAGTTCATGAGGGAGGTGTGCCCAGTTCTGTGGTAACCCCTGTGAAGGCACTGCCTGGAGCTCCAGTTTTGGTCACATTGCTTGCATCCACCCTGGGCTGCACAGCCATCCCACTGGTGGTTACAGAGGGCTAATTACTAATCCACAGGCAGGGAGCATGAGAGGGGCACATCTGCCAGACCCTGTCCTTATGCCAGTGACGTTTACCAAGCCAGTCCTGCCCGAAGGGTGATGGTGCTGCTGTGCTGGAGGCCTTCGTGCAACCCCATCATGTGCTGGTTTCACACAGCCCATCTTCCTGAGACAGGCTTTTAACTCACATTTAAGGACCATTGAAAGGTGTCCAGCTAGTGATATCCGTGCTCATGAGAAGACATCAACACTCCTAGCTGCATACAACTATGAATGCAGACATTTGGTGGGTAAATAAAAAAATATCCAAGACAAAACATTGTGCAGCCATCCCATACTGGGATCCATGGCCAGTACCTGGGAGGGGAGCCACACACACGAGCCCAAGCGTAAGTGAACGCATGCACCCAGAGGAGCTCCTGGATTGAATGAAGCCAGCAGAAACCTCCAGGGAGCCCCTAGGATTGGCATCCCGCGGGACTGAAAGACATCAGGACAGACAGAAGGCAAAGTCCTTCTAGGAGCTTCTACTCATCTCGGTGCCAAAACGCCTGCACCGAAGGGCACCTAGCTGGGGTACCAGGGACCGGGACATGCCCGTGGTCCGGGCTGCTGGGAGGCTCTGGGACCAGCCCGCAGCCATCCCCCACCCACGCCGGCACCCTCGGGGGCAGGCGGGGGGCCGTGTCCAGGCCTGGTCCATGGACCCAGGTGTCGCTGGGTAGCATTTTCCCCCCAAAACCCGCGGAGCAGGAACGGTGAACCTAGCAACCCGACCAATTTAAGAGCGGCGTGCCCAAAAGCCCCGCCGGAGTGAGCCGGAGCCGCCCGCCGCGGTGAGGGGAAGGGGCGGGCCCATCGCTCTGCCGGCCCGCCCGCCCTCGCTCCGCTCCTCCCGCTCCTCCTCCTCC
>VZSR01001459.1:5228842-5241397 GCA_013398615.1 Brachypodius melanocephalos
TTTTTTTTTTCTCTTCTCGTTTCTAGTGGCCCCCCTCCCGGCCCCCGGAGCGCTGCCGCGGGAAGGCGCAGGAGCCGGGCGGCGTTAGGGGCGGGCGGGCCGGCGGCGCGCGGGGCGCCGGGGGCCGCGCATGGTGCGCGGGGGCGCACGGGCCGGGGTCGGGACCGACGGGCCGGGACGGGGGAGCCGCCCGCCCGCCCGCCTGCCTGCCTGCTCTCCCTCGCTTTCTGCCTCTCCCCCCGTCGGGCTGGTGGACGAGAGCTGCCGGGACTCAGTTTAAAAAGGGGCGTGCTCCATAGATCAGGCAGGAGAAAGCCCGCCCTCCTCCGCTCGCCCCCACTCCACTCCTTCCAATATGTCACTTTCTTTTCTCATTGCCGGCAAACGCCGAAGTCGCAGGTTTTAGTCAAGAAAAGCCAGCGCTGGAGCTGGACGGAGCGGGCGGGGGGAGTCGGAGCCACGGCTCCGCACGGCTCCGGGTCCGGAGCCCACTCCCCACCGGCTCCTTCCAAAAGGCTTTAAAATCCTAAAGTAGCCCGGGAAGAGCTCTGCTCTGCCAGATCCTGGTGGGGATGAGTCAGGGAGAGATTGGGAGGAGAGCTGAGTTTCTTTACATAATTAACGTTTTCCGTTTTTTTTTTTTTTTTCCAAGGCAGCTTGAAGTGGACCAGTAATTGGAGAATCCCGTGTGGCACTTCTAGCAGTTGTTTTATTCTGCATTTCTCAGATAAGAGGCAATTCAAGCAACTTTTGTTCAGGATTAGATTTGTGTTGTACACTTTTCAGGCACCCTGAGCAAGAAGAAAGGTTATACCCTGAGTTTATTTTGTTTTATTTTACAGTTTGAAAGATCTCTGTAAAAATTTAGCTTTAAAGCTAAATGTAATTAAGCATTGTCTGCTACCCCTTCCTCAAATCAAAACCCTCAGCCTTGGTTTAAGAGGTGTTTAAACCTTCAAAGCCTGTAAGCAAGGCAGAAGAGAAGTTTGGAAGTTCAATTTGCACTTCCATAGAAAAAGTCAAAGTTCTTTACATTCTTTGCTCAACTTTGGGACAAAGCACAGAAATGTTGGTATTTGCTGCAGAAAGGGAAAGTTTTAAAATAGAAATCAATTCAGAATCCACTTCTGGGTAAAATGGCACCTCTTGACTCTTCAAAACAACTGATGAAGTCCTACAAACCTCAACTATTAGGAGTCAGTTATTAGTTTTGTATGATGAATATAAAAGTCAGAGAAAGTAAAGCATCACCTGCAAAGCTGTGCATCTTCAACCCTGTCACTGGCTGACCAGGGTTGCAGGGCTGGGAGGCAGAGCCTTGGCAGTGCAGGAATCTCCAGGACTGTGGAGACCCAAGCCAGCACAACCTTAGGGCAAGGTGTAATGGCACATAACATCCCTGCATGGCGTTGTGCCCATGCTTATAAACCAGGTTTAATTAAAATCTCAGATATGTACCATGAGATAAGTCACCTATATCTCTGTGAGCTGCAGTCCTTGCAGAGCACCCGGAGCCCTGACCACCTTCCTACAATGTCCATATGTACCCCAAAGTTCACTCTTCACAGAGAGAGATACACACAGGGTGCTTGAGCTTGGTATAATGCACCAGAAATCATGGTGGGAGAAGGAAGGGTAGGCTGTATCCCAAACTCACGTGGGTGTGGACACATTTCCCAGGAGTGCCAGGGGGAGCCTGAGCTGCCAGTTGGGTGTGTGGAGCAATATTGAGCAGCTGATCAGCAAAGGGGGAGGAAGGAAAAGTGAACCAAGCTGCCTGAGGAAGGAGAGGTGAAAAGCTGAGCATAGCATTAGGGCTGAGTCAGAGGGGAGGGGAGGAGGCTTACGTGGAGCTAGTCCCGCCAGTGTCCTGGGAAAGGGGTGCAGCCTTCAGTCCTCAGATCAGCATAGTGTTGGGAAACAGGTCTGGTTTATCTGGGCTGCAGAGTGCCCCGGGGCATCCCCATCTCACAAACGTCCTGCATCCCACCACTCACAGCCTCTATCCCCTGTGCCACATCAGGTGCTGGTGAGAGCTGCCTTGCTTCTGTTCAGCTCACTGTCACAGGAAAACCTATCAAAGCTTTGGAGTGGTTTTTCTCCTTAGTTTTTCTACAAGGTGACCAGTTAATTTGGCTCTGGGGTGAGGTTTGACAGAGCTGAGGAGCTGGCACAGGGTGAGAAGTGGCAGCACATACCTGGGCCTTGATTGGGTAGGACCCTTTCCTTTTTGGCACTGAGCTGAATGGAGCAAGGTTGTTTTGTGGAGCATCCTCACAGCCCCACCCACTGAACTGAAACCACCAACCTGAGGGAAGGCAAGAAACACCCTCATTCAGAAGAGGGGATCCAAGTCATGGAACTCCATTATGGGGCAGAGTTAGGAGCAGTTTGAAGCCTCTCAGGACCAAATCCTGGCTTTGCAACGTCACTAAACCTACATTTATGCATGCCATGCAGCATGGCATGACTTCCAGGGCAATTTCCATCAATATGTACAAGTTGTATGTTGCATGGCATTTTGAATCTTTACAGCTGGAGATTAAGAAGTGCAGAATGAAAGTTGTACTATAAGTAAATAGATTATGTGGAGTTTAGAAAAACTAAGCTGCAATCTTAAAATCAAATAACTTTCCTATTAGGAAGGATCTATTAATACTTATGGTATGGTAATTGTGCAGACTCCAAGTCCTCACCCAGTCAAAAGTAAGCCTTAAGAGCCCATACCTACCCATGGAAAAATCCCCTTAAAACACTGGGAATTTTGCCTGTGTAAATACTGCAGAACTTGAGCTGCAAATGCCTCTTCTATAAACTACGAAATCAGAACGTGATCACATCAGCAAAACTTCAGCAAGAAATTTCAGGCACTGCACTGCTGCAAGAATACACTTGAGGAACCCAGTTTTTTTTGCACTGCTTTCCCCCCTTGTTACCATTGCCTTTTCCCTATAGGTGAGGCCCAGTACTAATCTTTGTTCTTTGTGCCTCAGCCTCTCCAGGTAAGTGTCATCTCCCGTTATCTCCTGCATCCTCTTGCTTGCCCAAAGATTATCCCACAAGGCAGACAGACAGTTTCCCTTTGATGGTTTCTCCTCAATGCTACAAGATATCTGACAACAGCCAACTTTTCTCCCTCTGTCTAATCTGTGTGGTCAGAAAGTGAAAGATTTCATTCCCTTCAAACAGCTGACCGCCCTCTCCTGCCTCTCTCATTCATCTACTGATGCTGGTAACAAGGACACCACTCTGGCTGCCTTTCTCTTTGTTTTGGAAGCTCTCATAAAGGCTCCTCTTTAAAAGACATTTTCAGCAGTTGTGTCAAAGACGGATTTTTGAGTTGTTTTAAGCCTTTCACATTTGTTGGGAGGGACTGAAACTTGCAAGTTCTTGGTGTATGCTCAATTTTCAAACTTGTTATCTGTGCCAAGCCAACTCTTTTTGGTCCTCATTAAAAGGATTTAAATACACTCATCTACTGTAGTCCTTTAAGCTCCTGCTTCCTCCCTGGGGTTCTCTTCTTACCCCACGTAGTGTGCTGCTGCTGTCAAGGTCTGAATCACTGGGTTGTTTGGGAGTTTGCTCCTCCAACCCATAGGAGGCTGGGAAGTGCTCTCTGCCATTCCCAGCAATACCAGCACAGCACTGCTATCACTGCTGTCATGACCTGCCCTCTGTGAGCCCATATCCTGCTCCCCATTTTAGGGCCAGTGGCTGAGGGAGATGTGAAATGATGTGCCAGGATGCTGCAGAGCCATCAGTGCCATCCCACTCCCCTGAATACTGAGATGTGCACACTGAGGTGACTAATTCAAGGCTACCCAGGGAAATAATACCCAAACATCCTTCATCTCGGTTCTGCGTCAAACTGCAACTCAAACATCTTCCCAGCCAGTGCACTGCAGCAGGAGCTGTGTCCTGTGGGAGCCATCCATTGCTCTGCACAGAGGTGCAAGGTGGAGCACAGTGGAAATGCAGTGTGGCCTTGTCCTTGCAGATACCATCCCTGCTCTTTGCCTGTGTAGGGAACCATTTGGGAACAGAAGGTGAAGGAGGGAAAGCAAACAAGTCTGTTACACTGCTCCACTCACATGCAAGGAAACTGGCCCTCAGTTCATCTCAGAATTAACTTTGACCCTGGAAAACAGATACATGTGTAGGAACTAGGGACTGGGTAGGAGGAACAGCAAAGCCCACGTATACACTGCAAATGTGTGGGATTCTCATCTTCAGGTCAGCATGGATGGACATAATGATCCCTTGAGGCTCTCCACTTGAAACTGCTGATTCCAGATCACCCCTCCCCTGCTCCCAGCATTGCTGCTGACTGCTTGCACACTGCTCCTTTTCCTTACACCTCTTATCTGCCACGTGGAAAGTGCTCAGGGTAGCCCTGGGTCTTGCTGCAGCCTGGGAGTTCCTTTGGCCTAATAAGCAGTTATAGATCCCATCTCTCTGTTTACTGCAGGTAAACCTGGGACAGGTCCTAAAGTAACTAAGAAACACTTAATTCTGAATCTTCCCATTTTTGTGCAAATTAAGCCACACCAAGCTAAACATTATATTGTTTTTGTGTTTGACATGCTATAAATCAAACAGGACCTGAATACACTCCTCATGACTTTTCATATTATGTATGTGTGCATCTATGCTGTGTTCCAGGTACCTTTGCCAAAACATTAACAGTAATACTAGGAGGACTAAATAGAGCAGATGTTCTGTAATCCCACACCAAAAGGCAACCTGGGAATGTTGGAAATTATGGAGGTACAAAAAGCTTTATCCCTCGAGTCATGTACTTTTATTATATAAACAAATTATCATAACAGCTCTGTGAGGTGTCACTATCACCTTATGAAGAGGAGACTGAGATGATTGATTTGGCAAAGAACATGGGGTCATGGAGCTCTGACCTCATGGTAGTTCCACCCTCTCTCTCCATCTTGTATGCAGCCTAAATGTATAATGTAATATTTCAGTGCAGGGATCATTAAACTGTAAAACTCTATTTTAGGAGGGTTGTTTTCATTCTTTTCCCAAATAGTGGATTGTCTCCAGAGATAACAAAATACAAATATCCAGTAGAGCAGGGGAAAAGCTAAGCAACTTTACAGATACAGTTCTTTTTCCCTACACTGATTTCCCTTGGGGTGTAAGAAGGTACCCAGCTAAAAGCAAAGACATCTCCCTGGGGGAAGTCTTTACAATGTTGTCGTATTTGTATTGTGGTAGGAAGTCTCTACGGGTTATAACACTGTCAAAAAAATTGTCAATGGCCAAAAAGTTGGAAATGTTTTAGGCCTAATCCAGTGCCTGTCAAAACTCATCATCAAAACTTCCACTGACTTGGAGAAGTGCAGAATCTCTGTCATTTCCAGGAGCTATCTGACAGCATCACATCTAGCTCATTAATATCCACCTGACAAGCATATATAACATCCAGTATTCCTTTACCAAGATGCAACATCTTGAAAAAAAAACCCATTTCTTTATAACTTAGAAGAATTTCTGTGCTCACTAAGTTGCAGTACCTAAAACCAGGGTGTTTTAAAATTCTTCTCAGGTAGCTGAGGGTTCCCAGAACAGATGGGTACAGAGAGGGAGAAGATAATCTAATGGCAGCCCATCACTTTGTAGCACTGCTGGTACCACATCATTACCACAGCCAGAATGTGCAACAGACCAGAACCACTGCCCTCCCTTGCTAAATGATTAAGAGGTGCTGCTTAAATGTGATGCTTCAGATTTGTCAGCAGTCTCCAACTTGCAGGATATGTTGAGGAAACAGCTATCTTCTTAGAGGTGCTCCTACACTCTTGCATCCAGTTTCCTCCTTTTCTCTGAAAGCAACATTGATAAGGAACAGGCTAGAAATGCTTGATGTGGAAGATTCAGCACATAAACACAGGACAAAAATCCAAAAATGGATTTGGTCTCTCCCCAACTGTGCTGTGTTTGCCCTGGATGAAGGAGTGGTGAACAAGTTCTATTTTCAGCAGCACACCCTGCACTGTTTCTCACGATGGCTGTCACTGCCTGAGCAGCCAGGCACACCTAACACAGGATCCCTACCTCTGGTTTGTGCCTGAACTACTGCTTTGCTGTCAGGTGTCTGCAGCCTTGACTTTGCTACTTAACTTTACTGTCAGGCTCTGCTTTTGCAACCAAAATAGGGGACTTAGCAGCAAGAATTCTGTTTCTTAGAAGATAAGAGTTTAGGTGAGATATTAAAAAGAAGGCAGGATGCAACCAAGGGAGAGCAAACTCTGGATGCTCTGCAAAGCTAAAACAAAATTGTCTTTTTCTTCCCAGCTGTTTCCAACAGCCACCTCTGCTCTATGCCTTCATGCCTTCTCACTCACTAAATACCCTTTTTTGATGGCAAAGGCTGTCTAGGAGCAAACCTGGAATCCATACGTTCCCCTCGCAGGTGTGGGGAGAGCTACAAGAATGATGTGAATTGGCTGCAGCCTTCCTAACCACATTCATGTCATGCCACTCTGGCTGGGATACCGGAGAGAGAATTAATGGAGTGTAAATCCCTGTTTGGAAGTCTTCAGCTTCTCCCTGTAACTCCTTCATTCCCTTTGCAAACCACAGGAAGAGGGGATCTCCCTAGAGAACCACAGCTGCACATTTTGGGTCTTGATTAAAAGTAGTGAAGAATTTACACAGCCAGAGCTGCCTGTCTAATGGATTCAGAGTGAACTGGGATACTTCCAAGGGAATCTGTAGTCCTGAGACTAAACCCTACGAGCAAAAATCCTCTTTTAAAGTTATTGTATGGCTTGGCTACAAAGATAAGGCACCAGATGGCTTGGGAAGAATTTTTAGAAGACAGTCTGCTGGTATGCCTGGAAGGATCTTGAGAGTTTACGTTTAGAATAGACCATTTCTTTGGAGGCGAGTGTTTGTCAGGAACATCAGTTTTAAGAACTTAAAATGTAGGCTGTTTCCAAATGCAGACAATGTTAAGAGGCTTTTTTTTTTTTTTTCTGAAGACAGGACAGCCAACAGAAATCCCTTCCTTTATAGGTAGCAAATTGACTTGTGAGACTACTGTTATGCAGTTTTCATCCCAAATACTATCCCACAGCACCTTCTTTCACTGATAAATTATTCATAGCACAAGTAGGTATTTCTTTTCATCTGTTTTCAGCCAATGAAGTAAGCAGCTAATTTTGTCAACTGTAAGCACACAAGAACATGGGTCAGCCCTCAAAATTCCCAAGACTTTTCAACTGAGCCTTACTTTGTCTTTTTGCATGCAAGGAGGGATGAGCTGGGACAGGAGCCATAAGGATGCTGGTAGGAATAAGCAGCCTGTCAATAATCTCAATATTGCTTTCACACATGCAACTTACTTCTAAATCCAGGTGTGATCAGTTTGCAGTAAGGATTATAGCTCTATTACCCACAATATCAGGCTGAATTCAATGACACCAGGAACTGATCTCCCATATACCCAGTGTGAGGGCATGACATTTCTTTCCCAGGCAGAAGTATTACCCAAAATTATCTAAAGGATTTGGACCATTTGCACCTTCCTGAGAACCATGGCCCTGCTGGATCTCCTCATCACCTGCAGGTGCATGGCAGATACAAGGAGATATGCATGTGGGCAGCATACCTTGTGCGTCTGGAGGTGTGGCAGGTCTGCTAAGGGGGTAATTTCCTGCCCTACAACATATGGATGTTGAGATATATGTGTCATGTTTTTCAGACCTTTCAACTTTCTCATATGCATTACAGCATAAATAATATTAACAAATGCTGGTGATGGGAATCAGGCTTATGTTTGTAAGCCAGCTGTTTCCATGTTGTCTCCCACATTTTATCATCTTAATTCTTAAATATCCCTAACCTTTCCATTCAGAATTTTTAAAGGAACAATTTGGAAATGACTGTAACATGAGGATATTTGTTGACTTAACTGACATTGTTTTGACATGTCAGGGCCTCCTAGGGGACCAAGACCTCATTGTCTAATGGCAGAGCAAACACAGGGCTGAAAATGGGGCCAGTATCGGCGTTTCCCTGCCTTATCACACTCAGTTAATGCGTTACTCCACATCAGCCAGCCAGCTAAGAATAGCATTTGTTGCAGGGAGGAGAAATCTCATACACACCAGCAGCATTCTTTCTCTCTGCTGTTTTCATAGGAGGTTCCAGTATATGGTTCTTTGTAACACAACGCCCATGGTCGAAACAGAGAATCGTCCAAATCTGAGCCATTTCATCTATCAACTAAGTGGATGTTTGTGCTCCTTACAACAGCAGGAGAGGGAGATGCTCACCCATGGCTGAGACTACTAGACCTGTCATAGCTTGTGAAGCACATGCAGAGCCAAAAGAGCAACTTGCCTCAAACATGACTAGAACTGGGCACATTAAAACCAACACATGTTATCCTGCTTGATTCTGTCCATCAATTAACTCCTCTGAACAGTGAGAATGGAACTTTGTAGCCCTGGTTACATACATAAAATCACGTGGTTTAGGGCAGCAGTATCTAATTGTATGAAATTTTTTTGGATACCATTATGTATCCAAAAAATAGGCCTCTGGGCCTCTGGCACTTTTCAGAAGCTGACATGCTTCTGCTGAAAGCATTTTGAGGGGATCCAGTGTCACCACCTCTCTGCAGTACCATTAACAGCAGTGACCAAGAACCATCCCTGTGGCCCTTCTCTCTTGCAAATATCACTGAGTCATTCTCCTGCAACGCACTGCACAGCACAAAGAAAAAAAGAGGAGTTTCTGCATTGCCTAAGCACACAAGAACTACTGACCTGGTCCTCTTAGAGCCATTTCACACTCTCTCCAGGGCACACCAATGGTGAGTGTTCAGCGGTGACATTGCAAGGAAAGCTTTCAGGGCCATGCCTGAGCACCAGTCCATCTTCCAGGGATCTGCAGTTGGGTGACCCCTGCCAGAGATGATGTCCTTGTGTCCCTCTGCTGAGCTGCTCCAGGAGGAGAGGGATACAAGTCCTGCCTGGGGAGACACAAACATCACTGTAGGTCTCGCCCTTGCGCAAAGGCAGTGCTGGTGTTCAAAAGCCCAACCTTGCGTTGCCCTATGGTTTGATGTCGGTACCAAAGATGATGGTTTAGTTTCCGCTTCCACCACTCAGAACAGACATGGCTGTGGAAATTCCAGATTATCAATTCTGATTAGGAATACCCTCCATAGTCTCAATGTCATGTGTGTGTGATTGCCAGTGGCTGTGAGATCTCTCAGGACATGGAGATATAGTTACAGCTGTCAAGGACAGAAGTTCCCTTTTACTTTTCTGCCCCACTCACAATTTTTCTCATGCTCCAGCCCTTTTCTTGTGTTGTTCCCTCAGGCCATGTGTCATCTGTCCTGGCCACCAAGGAATTTGGTTCCCGTGCCTAGAACAGCTTTTGTGTTACTGGCAGCTCTTCTTTCTGCACCCATTGAAATCTATAAAAATAAGACAATGTGTGAGTAGCTTTTAAATCTAATTATTCTTGTGTTTACTTGGCATAATCTTGGATGTTTTGCAACCAATTTATTTGACTCAGCATAGAGCTTCCAGGAGAAGAGTTGAGCGTGAGATACAGTGACACGGATGTTTCCTGTCAGACTAAAACGTGATACACGCGTGCCCTTCTCTATCCAAGCCCTTCAGCATAAGTGCTTGTGGCTTGCTCCTTGATTTCGGGAAATGGGTGCAAATGCACCCAAGCTCACCCTGCAGCTGGAGGTGTCTGGGGCACCCTTCAAGTGTAGGTCCAGCTACATCTGTCCCTCACATCACAGGCATGAGCCCCTGGTCCTGAGTAGTGTGTGACTAGCACAGCAGTCAGAAAAATTCACACAGATTCTGTAAGCACATTTGCTGGTTTAAACTTTGCCCTAGAGACTGGAGACTCCTGCAACTGTGAGAAAGAAGGGTCCTTGTCATTTATAGCTGAGGTCAGCGGAGGGCCAGAGCAAGGAAGTTTGTATTGCAGCAATTTGTACCTTATCTTGTTTATAGATGTAAACAGAAGGTTTACACTTCCGTTACTGAACTCTCCTACACTAAAAATTTTGAGTGCAAAGAGAAGGAGAGGGATAGGCAGTGTGTGTGCACTCATTTCTTGAACTTATTTCAAAAAGTACAGTTAAAGAGTCTGGTGTTTCTAAAGTGCTTGGAATTTGGGACTCCTTTGCAGGGTTTAAAAACCCATCTCTGCAGACTGCAGGGGTCATTCCAGGATCTCGATAAGGTCTAGATGTAACTTGTAAGTCTGATGGACCTGAGTCAACACCATTGAAGCCAAGAATCCTTTATGAGCTTTAGGTCACTCCCAATTGCTTCTGAAGTCATTGCCGAGGCTTTTCTCATTTTAGTCACAGTACCAGGGTTTTGTATCATCTGAAAAGCTCCAAGGCAAGGGACATATGGAGCTTACAGAAGCATAGTTATTGTGCTAGCTAGCTCCAGTCCCATGCCAAGCAAATTATTCATGCACATTCTGTGGATAGGAGGCACAATTTTCATGTGGTTACATGGATAAAGGGAGAAGAATTTGGGCCACTGACTCAGCCTGTCAGCAATGCTTCCCCCTAAACTCAGCCATGGAGCTGTGAAGCAGATTTCTCACAGCACTGATGGTGGGGCAGTGCTCTCTTTGGAAAATGCGATCCCTTATTTAAATGCCACTTGGAAACCAATATCATACAAGGGAGCCAAATAATTCCTGAAGTCTGGCCTTTTGCTTATAGCCTTTCAGTAAAGTAAGCAATTGAACAAAAGCAGCTTAGAGATAGCATTTCAAATGAGAATCAATCAGCTTGGCTGGAACAGGAGCAGTAGAAAAGTGCCCAGCCTGCTGGAGACATGGCCATGCCATGCGATGCTGCTCTCCTACATCTGAAAGGAAACCTGACATTCTACAGGTGTTCTGCTTTTTGAGTAGTCCCATGGAAGGAGACAGAGTTTGAGGAGACACACTACAAAAGGTTCCTTTTAACGGCTGCTGCTTTTCCATTCCAGCTCTGTGACCAAAGTGCTTTTTGTTTTTTTTTTCTTTTTTGTCTCAGCAGATTTTATTCAATTACCATTGCAGTGGGCACTGCAGAGTGCAGGGTACATTCCTGCTTCAGTTGTCTTTCTATGTGTTTGGCAGCAATTCTGGACACCCAGAAATGCAGACTGTTGCTATTTTCCTCCATTTCCACTTTCCCTTTAGAAATATTTCTTAAATGGCCTTCCCACATTGAAAAAAATTAAAATAATTAAGTAAAAAATTTAATAATTAAATTTTCTCTATTATTCTATTTAGTGGAAATAGAAAAGATAATCAGCTGACTGTTATTGTACAGTAAAGTCAAGAGTAGTTCACTTCAATCCTTGTTCCATAATACTTATACAGTTCAGAGCTGGAGACAAAAACACTAAGGTCATGGATTAGTAGTGGTTTAAAGCTGAAAATAGACTGAGGAAGTAAGGATGACAAAATAAGAACGAGTGGGCAAATCATATGTTAATAGGTATAGGAATTACTTAGTGTATGACATTTTATCAATGTAAATGGAAGAAATACAAAAGCAAATTCAAGCTTTAAGGTCTCAGTGAACAAAAATAAAAATAAAAAATAAAAATAACCAATCTATATACTTGAAACAGAGCTACAAAAGATTAAATTTGAAATGACAATATCGTAAAACAAATAATTTGGTAATAATTAAAACAGTTGTTGAAATGTAGAGCTAGTTCTCATTAACAGTGTTTTATATGTTTGCTTTTTTTCAGTGATGTACAAAACTAAAACAAACCTGTGTCTTTTAACTGAGGTGCCAAACAGTTCAAACACATTGAGCAGAAGCCCATCCCAAAACATTAGCCACAAACAACACTTTTCTAGATAAAAAATCATGGTTCATAGGTAAATAATTATGGCAATTCACTTGGACATAGCATGTGAGGTAGATGACATGAGAACCTTCATATGCATACCCAAATGAATTAGCAAAATCTATAATAAAATCTCTGGTGGGGTCCATACTCACCAGTGCTGGACTTTTACAAGAGGCCTATCAAGGTTTCATTACGATCACCTTTTACAAGCATTACAGCTGGTACAATAATAATTGCTGTGCCAAAGAGAATTGTGAAAGCGCAGAGCACAGGAAAACTAGAAAAGGAATTCTGTGACAAGAATGCCATGCAATTTTCCACATACCAGCAGAGAAAATGAGATTTCTAAACAGTGGGTGAACACTTGCTTGCCAGGGTAACAGCTACTGCCTGCATAGAAACCACCCCTCAGAGCCCATGGGCTTTTCACAAGCAGCAACTGAACACGCCCAAGGAGAATGGTGGTAATTAATTCATTATTTAGTGCTTCTGTGCTAAATTATACCTGCGTGTGTTACTGGTGGGTAAAAAACTCACACATCCGCAAAAATGCTTATAGAGTAGCTCTGTTATTGATCCGAACACTTCTAGCCATTCTGACCAAGACACCCCCTTAAGAGGAACATCTTTACCCAGTGATTGGGACTTACTGGGAGAAATTCATTGTGTTGATTTGGCA
>VZSR01001459.1:5241497-5267076 GCA_013398615.1 Brachypodius melanocephalos
CTGTGCCCGGTGGACAAGTGAGCCATGTCACAGCGGTTTTAGGAAGACTTTTTGGCCATGTCCCACGGCATAGCAGAAAAAAGACTCCTCTCCCTGAGCAAACAGAAAAAGATCTCCGATGACAAACTGACCAAAACCCCCACACCCTGTCTCCCTGCGCTGACGGTGGGAAGGAGGGTGGGCCTGGGGCAGGGAAAGAAAGGTGTTTTAAGGACTTACTTTACTTCTCTTTTCCTCCTCTGACTCTGTTAAAAATAAATTTATTTTATACCTTTCAATTTAAACCTATTTTGCCCCTAGAGTGTTTTTCTCCCAGTCCTTATCTCAACCCATGAACCCTTCATTAATTCCTTTCTTTCCCCCTCTCTGCCCAACTGTAGCAGAAGAAGTTAAGCGAACGAGTCTTGTGGGTGCCTGGCATTTGGCCAGTGTTAAACCATGACATTCACCTTGGCCTCAATTCACAGCTCAGTCAGAAAGTTTACAGGGACCTCTTGGGTGTTTGTAACACTGTGTTAAGTAATAGCACAAATAAAACCACTGTCTTGGGATGACATGCCTTCTTTTATACAAACTTTTCATTTCAAAGTCTTAAATAGGCAATAAAACAATATTTACTCTTGTAAGTCTTCTTTGGTTAGGTTCATAATGTACATGCCTACCAATTACATTCCCTGCATTCAGAACACCTAGAAACCTCTATTTATGAGCAATCCATCCCAAAATAAATGTACCACTTGAGTCAAAGATAATCTGTTCTGAAGGAGACTGCTAAGACAGCTCCTCAGGATAAAGGAGGGTAAGGTGCTCTTGAATATTTAACATGAAAAAAAGTAAAAATAAATGTTTTCCATTGCAGAAGTGAATTTTTTCACACCCTCATTCATGTTTTCTTCTTTCAGGCATAGGCTGCGACGCCCACTGTGGTCCTCACTGAAGTAAATATCCACTGATATCCTTCTTACTGCAGCCTTTGGATAGCAACACCTGGAAGAGGACGAGACCTCGCATCCTTTGCCCATACACACAACACAGCATCTCAGGCTGTTTCAGTATTTTACCTGCCCTTCAAGGGCCCCATACAGAAGCAAAATGGTTGTTACATGTATGTAGTACAACTTAAAGGCTGCTTAACTGGCTGGTTCTCATTCTCCTGCCTTATGAGCCACGTAATCCTATTTAGTGTTTTAGCTGTGTCACACGTGAATTGGCTCCGTGCAGTGCCTTGTCCAGTGATGGAAGATAATAATGCTTTTGGTGTGCAACACTCAGCAGAGGCAAGCTTGGAAAGTGTTAACTCTGAGGCAGGATAATATCTTACTTGGTTGAAGTAAAACCAAGTAAGATAAACCAATCCAGGATTTACAGCAATTTAAAGGTTAAGATGAGATCAGATGCCTGCCATTTCCAGACACCTCTCAATCAGCAAAAAATAATCCTTCATGAAGTGGATTGTTGGGTTTTGCAGCAAGCTTTTTTGGGGAAAATGGACCCATATGTTATTGTGTAGAGTGGAGGGAGGTGAAGCATAAACTCGGCTGAAAACTTACCCAGGGTTTCTGGCAAGTGCAGGCCAGAAGGGTGTGATTTGTGCTGCTTACCAGATCTCTGCATTTCATGAATCCCAGATGATGATTTGCAGGGGGATCTCTTTAAAAGGATGCAGGAAGTTAGAACTATCATCAGCTAATGACGAGGGCAGAGAAATGAAAATGGAGCCAAAGGGAGAGGAAAATGTACTCATTTTCCTGAGAATTAACTGCATTAGAACCACCTGCTTACAGGGTTAACTTTCTTCCTCTCTATTTCAAATGAGGGGAGTCAACCTGACCTTTACTTTTAGATCTGAGAGAAGCCTTGAAAATGAGAACAGTGAGGCTGTCCAAATGCAAACACTGGCTGCAGCAGACCTATTTATAAATAGTTTAGAAGAACACCATGAACTACAGAAGGAGGCGAATTTCCCCCTGCAAGTTTGCTGCCTCACTGAACACAGTGACAAGCTTGAATTTGCCTTCTTACATACCAGGAGGCCTGTGCAGAAAATGAAGTTAAATCCACAAACACAGGACCCAATGCAGTCAAGTGGCACCAGCTGCAGTTTTGCTGCAGTGCATGAAGGGGCCATTCTGCAGAGAATGCCCCTGGTCCAACATGCTTAGGCTTTAGTTAACAGTCCTGCTTCATGGGAACAGATCCTGGACAGAGCTGCGATGGGGAAAAACCCCAAACCAGCTCAAGTGGTTCAGAGGACATCTGTCTCTGAGAAGGGAGAAGTTAGGTTCAGCCTCTCAGGCTGCATTCATCATTCTCTTCCACCTGTCTCCAACCTAAAAATGTTTTTTTAAAATAAAGAATAAACTAGAAACCATTCAACTGCAATAGTAAGTAATATTAAAAATTCATAAAGTGAGAAACTAACCCAAAATAGCAGCACCCTAGCTGTCATATATTCTCATAAGAATTCAAATCTATCACGGCCCCCAATTTGCTACACAATTTCCTACAAAATTTCCAGTCACCTCTACTGCTACACACTTCTGCTGTGCTGCTACTTTCAGTTTTGAACCTTAGCCCTACAAGGAATTCTCTGAACAGAAGGTTAACCTTTGTTTTAAAAGATGTCATAAGTAAAAACAATCTCTGGCCTTGCAAAATTTCCCTGTTTGTATGTTTTGCCCCAGTTACTCAGAAAAAGTAATCCAATAGATTAAATTTCCCTTTCTGAGAAGTGTTATCTAGCTGCAAACCAGTGGTAATGTCAGTGGGCAGATGATACAGTCACTAAAGTGTTGTTACTTGGTCAGCAGAGATGGCTTGAAAAGACATTACAAAAGGAGCATTTCATCCCTTTTCGGTCTGCCCTCACACACAAACACTGAGGCTCAAGGCAGCTTTCTGGCACCTGACAGAGTAGATGACAGAGAGAGTTGTCTGATCAAATTCTGTGTCATTTCAGAATAATACCTACCTACCTGTAATTATTGCCATGTTTTGGTTTCTCCTATCTGCAGACGTCATAGGCTCTCTTTCACCCCTCTGTGAATCACATCAGATGCCATTGGAGCATACCAGGACTGGGAACAGAAGTCAGTTAAGGGTGAGATGCAGAGAAGAGGAATGCACACCTTTGACACATCTCTATAAACAAAGGTTAATCCACTGTCCCCTCTTCTGCAGGTTACTCCAAAAGTGGGGTGAATTTTACCAACTCAGACGTTTCCAGCTGCCTGCATCTTCTGTTTCCCATCTCATTTCTCCTGAAGCCTCTTCAACAAACTTCATGGGTGATTTCTGGGGTCAGGTCAAATCTTTCTATTTGTATTTCACTGTAGCTCTCAGTAGAATTGTTTTCCATGGACTCATCTGGTTACTCCTGAACTCAGGAGGTTTACAGAGAGTCAGCTGTAGAAAAGACTGAAAATGAGAATTTTTTTTTTTCTATGAAAAACAGTCACAGACATACTCCTCTCTCCAACCTGCTGCCTGAAACATCCCGCTCAATTTTATAGAAAATGATCTTGTATGTGGGTTAGCTTGAAGAGTCATTGAGCAAGTTGGTGGCTACATCAATGGCAGACTTGCTCTTTCAGGATAGCTGTGGCTAAGTTACTTTAATTTCTCACAGGTCCACTCTTGGATTCAAGGAAAACAAGAAAAAAATAAAGACAAGGGGTCAGCTCACTCTGTTGGTCAGCCATGTAAGTCCACATTTTAGACAATCTGCTGATGAAGAGTCAGAATTCACAGAAATTTAAGGATGTCTCAGGGCCTTTGAAAATCAGCTCCACCAGGGCCCAGTAACACCTGGAGTAGTGAGGAAAGGAGCCCTGACACTCTTTGTGCCTGCATCAAAGTCCCTGACAGAACTGGCAAAGCACTGAATTTATTTGCTTTAGATTGAGCTGATTAGAACAACAGCTGGAAAGGTGAGTGTCTTTAATTAAGTGGACAATAATTCATGGCTTACGTTGGATGCCTCACAGTAAAAAATAAACTGTTTATTAATAAAGGTTTTAAATCTCAGTTCCTGTTTTAAGCAAAATAAATTTAAGTAAGCAGTCCCAGCTGAACTTCTGGTAGGAGGACGTTTACTGGGAAAATTAAGTTAAAAAAGAAAAAAGCTACTCAGAATTTACTAGTGTTCATGTACCATCCTTAAGTTTTGTGAGGAATGTAGTGCAATGTAGCACTCACACTTCAAAAGTTTTCGTAAGCCACTGGCAACAGGCATAATTCTCCCCTGGATGAGAATTTGGAATCTCGGAACCTCTCTCTCATTTCTTATTTTCTTAGTACTGTAAATGTATTTTGTACACACATATGCATACACACACACTATGTATTTTTATATATACATTTCGATATACTAATATACAGGTATACATATAAATTGTTCTTGATGCAAAGCAGTTTGAGAGCTTCCCTCCCTAAATAAAGTATTCAGTTCAAGCTGGCAATCTCTTCAGAAATGCAGCATGTGAGATGGAAAAGACAGCAACTAAACACTGGTTTTGTTATTGGAAAAGGATCCGTTTCCTGTGATACGTCAAATTCCTTCTGTAACCATGGGTAGACCAGTTAGTACCAGACATTCAGAGGGATTTAGATCAACAAAGATGTAAACAGAAAACTTAAAGGAATTTCTTTAATATCTGATGCTTAGAGGAGCTGGACATCTTGGGGAAATTTTGAGAATTGCTCTGTGTGCCTCTTTCTCTCCTAGTTTGCTTCAAGAGATGAAGTTTTCTGTCTTGGCTCTGCCTATTTAGAAAATGTCAAAGCCAGTGATTTCCTTCCTCACCAGAAAGCATCAGGAGAGTGAGGCACTCCAGCAAACAAGTCATTGAGAAAATGAGAAAGATGAAGGGATATGAAAAGTTTAATGTATTGCTGCTCACCTTTATCAAACATGAATGACCTATGAAATATTTATCATCAGAACCACTGTCCTCACATGGGCAATGCTACCCTACCCACAGCTTAGACAGCATCACTGCTTTCCTTCTTCTCCACTGAGCAGGAAGTGCTGCTGCAGATTTGGAGGAGAGGAAAGCTTCACGTATGAAAGCAGGACTCAGCTTCAACACCTTTCCTCAGCAGTGACAGGGTGTGCAGTTGGTCATGAGGGTCTACTAAACACACAGAGCTCAAAACCAGCCCCTGCCACACAACAGACCTGAGACCTGTCAGGAACTCACTGTTCCATCAGCATTCATCTCAGGGCCACTATGTTCCAAATGTGAATATCCCAGGCAGAGGTCTGGATCGTGGAGTCATTGCTCCACCTTATCTGCCTTATCTGGCACATTTATATTTTGATTTTCTACAAGTTGTGGTCCCACACAGAGGTGTTCTCATGTTGCCATCCTCTCTAATACAATAAAGCTTTCTGTGCTCCCTGCTCTCAGGTTCCCATCCATACTCAAGAATTATTACTAAAGTATGTACTGGAAATGTACCTCCCAGCACAGTTGCACAATATTTAATAGAAAAAGCACCTTTGTGTGTTTAAGACAAAAGCCCGAAAGTTGACACGCATCTCTGACAGCAAAATTAGGAAGGAGTTTAACAAGAAGCCAATCTGTGAGCAACAGAAGCTGCAAAGCCTTGTTTCCTTTGGCTCCCTGGTTCAGGGCTGGGCCAGTCTCTGGGTAGTAACACACAAACCCCAAGTCAGAACACCTCCTGTAGCAGAAATACTTTTTCTATGAGTAGTCTGAGGGATTTGGAGATTTACTTGAGATTACAGGTCAACTTTTGTTCCTGATGAGTGGCATGGATTTAATCTCTCCCCAGTGGCTTATCTTGCTATTGCTGACATACCTAGCTGTCTGTCAAATTTGGATGGAACTTAACAATGTATTCAGTTGTAGAGACTTACAGTGTGATGGTGAAAATCTCTTTAGGAAACCAGGCTTCAAAATCCCCCAACAAAACTAATTGTAGTTTGACTTGTCTGCTTCAGCTGTGTTAACTCATGGGAAGTTACTGAAGCAAGTTCACGAACCGTCACTGATGCACAGCATGGGAACCCTGCTGATGGTAATTGCTGGGAGGATTGGTTGGAGCATTAAGTGACGGCCATTTATTGGACTAATAAACACAGAGCTTAGTGTTCCTATAGGAAACACCAGCAACTTTTGAATCAAGGCAGGTGAAGATGGAGGACCTTTCCTTGTGGATGTAGTATCTGCAAAGGAGCAGCTGAATTTGTTTCATCACAGTCATAACATCTTTCTGAGTAACATTTCCAAATGAAAGACTACTGAGAAATCCAGACATTGTCCATTTTATCCCTAGGATATGTCCTGCTGGGGCTTTGTACAGGTCATTAATACATTATCTGCTGAGCCATAAGACAACAAGCAAAGCCAGAGAAATCCAGTCTAGTGAAATTTGACAGGAGTAGAGGATGCATGGGTTTGCTACTTAAATAAATAAATGTTTAAATATTTAAACAAAAATTTTAGTTTGAAAGGAAAAACTTCATGCGAGGGAGAGGTCAGATGAAAGCTGATGTTTTCTGGACCAATAACAGATATAACTACTGATCCAAATAAACTTGAATACAGGAAGCTTTGCCAGCTTCCATTTGAACAGATAATGGCTGGAGTAGTTAAGTGAAAAGAGATGTTACGTGATGCTAATATATTAAAGTTCTAAAAAGAGTAATTGAATTGCTTTGATCAAGTAAAGAAAGAGATCCCCACCTTGGCTTTTCCCAGCAGAGATGGTTATCTTGGCAATGCTGAGAAGTGGCCAGGCTTGCTCTCAGTCAGTGTCAGCAGTCTCCTGATGGATCCCCGTGTCACCTTGCTGTACAGGAAGGCCACAGACAGAGGAGAGCAGTAGCCTGAGTAGGAGTGATTCCATGTTGTTGCCCAGACAGTGTTATTCCCCTGCACCCTTGGGGACAAGTCCCAGTGCTTCACATGGCAATGGCAGTGGGAGCTCCTATTCACCACATACAGCATGGAGTGTTTCATAGCAGCCCCAGGTATCCCCTCTGAACATGACTGTCAAACATGACCATTCTGCTCCTAGGCTTCAGTAGAAAAGCTTCATCTGCTAGCAAAACACTTGAAATGAGGCTGTAATTCTGCTCTGAACATTAGCAACCAAATGACCAAAACATGCATTGTTTCCCAATCCTCTCACAGGGAGGGTGATGCCCGGACCTCCAGGAACTCAGTGTCTCTCCTTCCTTCATATTCTCACCAGTAGAACCTCTCACCTACCTCAGTTGTATTTTTACCTCCCATACCCCTTTGACTCCAGCTGTTTACCAAACTCCAGCCACTTTATTGGGCAGAAATGGAAGAATAAGTGATTGTGAGAATATCTTGAGGGAGTGTAATCAGTGACTGAATCCAAATACAGTTATTCAGCTATTGTTCATTCAGCACCATGCCCAAGAGAAAATGAAATTCTGACCTTTGGCTATTTTGTAACATAAAAAAACTGCTGATAATATAAAGACATTTTCTTGCATACTTGTGGGAGACATCTGCTGAAAACAAAGGAAAGTTTCCCACAATTTGAGAGTTTAGTGTGTCAGAGCAACTGAACTTTTCAGAACTCCTTGCAGGTGTCCAGCACATCACCATTAAAAGGTGTGCACCCATTTCATGGAGTTGCATGTACAGTGCTTGTCACAAATCAGGCATCTTTGGCTACACAAATTCAGAAAGCTGCTTAAACCTGGCAATGTTCCTGAACCAAACACTTCTCAGGTCTTTGTTCCTTTGCAACAATATGTACTTTATTAAATAGCATAGGGCTCAAAATCACAATATATTTTTTAAAAATTATATAAAATATTACACATGTCAAATTAGAAGTTACGCAGAAAACTTCATGTAGACCATCTGTGTTTGACTGCTGAGATAATATTAATTTCTGGAGTTCTGGGTCACAAAATTATATTCATTTCAAAAGCTGGCTAAAAGATCACTTGGATTTTATCCTGTTGGCTTGAATCTTGTATATCTTGTACAACTTCCTGGCTGTGTAGATGACATGTTGCAGCAGTAAGCACAGAACACTTAGAGGAATAAAACTGAGCAGTATTTGAACACTGGGACAGTTTTCAAAGGGCATTGCAAATACACTCAATCCATCATTTGTTTTGCATTACTCTAAACCACATATATTCCCTGGGAAATATAAGTAAATTTTGATGGGGAGAGGAATGGAAGAGGGCAAGGGAGAGAAAGCAAGAAAATGTAAATACTTGAAGTGGAAATTAATATTGAAGAAATTGTTATTTGTGCTAAATAACTCTTCCCAGGCTGAATATTAAACATTTTCCATTCAAATATAAACCAAACTATCTGTGTAACATAAGCATAGTTGAGAAACAGGAGTTTATTTTAAGTAAATATCTATTTTTCAATTAAAATAATCAATCAACCCATTTTACAATTTAATCAAGGCTCTGCATGACTGCTGGGATTTTGTGTATATACCAAGCCTTTGGGTATACACTGGAGCATCAGAGGGTAGGGACTGTTCCAGTGCCCAGGGTGTTCCTAGAAATTCTTGAGTTGCCTTCTGAAGCCCTGTACATGTTTTCTCCATCACATACTGACAGTGACTCTATCTCACTGATGCTGGGCAAGGAAATTGGAGCATTCGGTTCACCTGTCTTGGCCTGGAAGAACCTCCTGCCTTCTTTTTGCTTCCCATTCCCCAATTCACACACACTGTAGTTTATTTTGTGTGTCTGCCTTCTCCCTTCCCCTATTGGGAAAGCTTTTAAGGTTTTGCCTGACCCTAAAATGAAATCTAATAGAAGAAGTAGGAAGTATCAAACTTTGAGAAATAACCTGGACAACAAGACAAGCATGGCTGTTCTTCTTGTTGTCCTCTCCATTGCTAGAAATCTTCGTGTCAATGTTGTGTCTGAGACATCATTCAAAAGCCATTCATGAGCCACCAACTGCAGGCTTGTGCAGTTCCTTTTGATCCCATTCATGCTTTGGCTTCCTCAGCTTCTAACAGCAAGAAGCTCCATGAACAAAAGGTGCTTTTTCTGGAGAAGAGCACAACAAACCAAACAATGCCCGCACAGATTGTGTTCTGGCTTTCCTCCCCCCTCACCTCAGTCCACTCCTCAGCTGCAGACAGTCATGGAAGAGATGCAGAACAACCTGTGCAGGCACAGACACCTTGACCTGAGCACGGGCACAGACAACATGCTAAGAGCCTTGATCCAACCAGCCACTCTGTGCTGGTCTGCTCACAGTTCCTCCTCTTGTACTGCAAACATAAATCAGAGAATGGAGAAGGAAGGTTTTTATCTCATGCTCATGCTGCGGAACCACTGCAGTTACAGAGCTTACCCCAATGCCAGTTCTGAGTTTCCCTTAAGCTCAACCCTCCCTGCAGTGTTTTCTGTAACAATTTCAATTTTCCTTCCCTTCTTCTGAAGGGTAAAAGGAGAACATACAACATTCATGGGCAGGGAAGAAACTCTCCCTCGTGGGCTTTCAGAGCAGGCTGGTTGTCTTTGGAACTGTGGTTGTGTTCAAGCCTCACTGTTCCTCTCCATACCCAAAACTCCTTGCATCTCTATTAGTCCTTCAAGGTGGATGGGGAGTAGAGAGCTCAATGCTTTTGAGATGGTGATCAGGGGCAGGAGAGTATTTTACAAAGCTGTTGCTAGTGAAGGTCCAAGGTTTCATTCCTTACTCCTTCTCCACATAACACATTCAGCTCACTTGTCCTGCGAAGTGTCCCATGGACCTAATGATGTTATACAAACATGATGTAGCATCAGATTTTTGCAAGACAAAACAGCAACAGGGGATGAAAACCAAGTGCTGGCAAGAAAAACCTTCCTAGAACAAATAATTTCCAGACTGGAGAGCTGAGGGAACATTATCTTCAGAGAAGTGGGCTTCTGTGTTGCTTTGATCAAATGAGCTTCAAAGGTGATTGCAACCTCCTAAGTGTTTTCCTAAGCAGTATCCTGTGGGATGGGGAAGGACAGAATTCAGGCAGGAGCTTTCTCCTGTACAAAAGCCTTGCCACTGACATTGTCAAGGGATCTGTTGCACTCCATTGTGTCCATAATCTTCAAATTAAAGCTCCCTAAATCCACAATAGTCTAATAAACCACAAGCCTGTAACAGCCCCTTCAATTTTCCACGTTAATAATCCATGGATTAAGAGTCCCTCTGCTGCTACAATAGCCAGAACTGATCTTCTCTACTGTGTCAATGACCCATGAATTATAGGGCTGTGTCTCAGATGGTTAGATAATACTTCACTCAAGTCTCAGTGATAGATTTTTCTAACAGGGCAGATTCAGGACTCTGTTTTGAAGTAAAAGCACATAGTGACATTCTCATTTTGGGGAGTGCTCTTCCTATTCCTCTTGACAGTATCCCCACATAAAAGCACAGCCCCCTTTTTATCATATCAATCCATCTGTTTTGCAATAAATGGCCTAGTCACCTTTCATTTACAACTTTACATTTAATATGTCATATGAAAGTTTAATGAGAGGCATAGTTTCATAACTGGTTAATCAACTGATGCAAAATCCTTCCATTTTCTTGTAATAGGGCCTTATAATAGCCTGGAATATTTTATACTGATTTGTGGATAGCACTTCTTAACACACTTGTATCACTTAATAATCCTTTATTACCCATTTACTGTGAAGTACACACAGCACCTCCAGCAGTCAAACCAGAGGGCAAAAGGAAGCAGAGCAGATTCACTTCAGAACCACTGCCCAAACCCATCATCTGTAAAATGTTTATCGACTTTTCCAATCAGGAGCAAGCAGGCTTCAGTAACAATTGCACGATTTCACCTTTGCAAATGCCACTGCAGGCAGCAGCCTGGGTTTTGCTTATGGATTGAAGTCAGCCACTGGCATGGAAAGCGATGTGATGGGTAGGAGCAGACACATTGTCTCCATGGCATTTTCACTGGGGGCATGGTCCCACTCGCATGTTGTCTGCCAGAACAGAATGCCAACGCAATTACTTCTTCTCCCCTTTACTTTTAAAGTAGAAACCTTCACATTGAACTCAAAGGCACACAACTCATTGCACTTTGTGGCAGGGTTGTTAAGCCAAGGAATGCCTGTTAGGCTAGCCAGCCATGTCCTCATCAAAGCCTGGCTGTTTCAAACCATATCTTTTACAACATTTGGTTCAGACTCCTATAACTTGGACCATTTAAAACTACACTGTCAGTTCTGCTAGACATGGGGAGAGGATGATGAGCTTTTACTGTTTGTGTAGCAATTGTGACAAGCATCAAGCCAAAGTGAAGTAAATTTTGTGCTGCTGGCTAACACTTGTGATATGATCCTGCAGCAAAAGCCTACAGTGCCACAAATAACTGGATTCCCCTTAGCTGGCTGCCTAGTTTACAACTATTAGAATCTCACCTCTTATTTCACTCTGGTGGAGATTTCCGTGTCTTGCTTTATTGTCTTTTAGAAGATGATAAAACAAAGGTCTGAATTGCCTATATATATATCTTGGGTTGCAGCTCAGATTTGAGAGACTAGATGTACTGCACTAAATAGCAAAACTAAAGAAACCTGACCCATTTGCCTCATGGAGAGGCACTAAAATTCTGTCATCAATTCACTTCCCTTTGCAAACAGGTGTAAGAACAATAAGTGTATTGTCATTAGCCAGCATATGGAATCAATGCTAGGAACAAGCCCCTACTAGCTAACCCACATGCAGTAGAAAGTGCTGTTTTATCTCCTACAACTACCAGGACCTGAGCAATGATTCTCCCCCCGACATTGACACAAAGTCAGCATTATCTTCTGAACCCATCTCAGCCTTTAAGGTATCCTTGCAGTATTATTCTTGGTTGTCACACTGAGCACAATGTTTATCTTGTTACACTGTTTATACAGAGCAATCTATTTTTCTGTATGGAAAGTGTCAAACACCATGTACTTAGCCAGGGTCCCTGCTCCAGAGATGGGGCAACCAGTGGGAACACGGTGCCAGGGTGAGCTCCCAGTGCCCAGCATGGTGGTCTTCAGACCATCCCATGACACAAACAGCAATAGCATCATATTCATTTGCTCATTCAGCTCTCATTAGAAGAGTAATTGCTACTGTGAGACCTCTGATAGCATTTCAGGTTTGGCAATGCTGTGATTCCCATTTAATGATAAAACACTAAGCCTTGAGAAGTGAGGACAGGGCAGCACATGCACTTGTCACACAAACAGCAGAGCCTGTCACTCCTTTCATGCCTAGACAGCCTAGCAGTTCCCAAGGTGAATGGGATCTCCACTGGGGAAGTTCCCCAGCCAGTCGTTTGGAGATGAGAGCAGGAGGGACACGAAAGGACAGCTCAGGATATCCCCAAGCGCACTGAACTGGAAGGCACTGTGAGGCTTCGAATTACGTGAGCTTGCCCACCCCTCTGTCCCCCCTGCCTCCAGCAGCTCCCTACGTGCTCTCAATATACACACAGCTTGTTAGCAGCTCTGCAGGGTTCCCAGGAGCAGTGAATGAACAGAAACCGGGATTGTATGATCATAACAACCCGCTCAGTTTCTTCTGTCTCCTAAGCCCTCCTCCCCAAGCACTGGAGGAGTGGCTCCGGAGGAAAGGCCATGAATTTTTTATTTCCCTGACCAGAGGGTGATTTTGCTTGGTCAAAGCTATATACATTGTTCCTCGTTACTAGGGCAACAGGTACCTTACAAATGCTGATAATACATAAACTAATACAACTCTGCAGTTTGCTCTTTCTTTCCAGTGCGGCTTAATAACCCGTGTGGATGCTGCGAGCCGCCTCTCTCCCGCTGGGATAAATGAGCACTTTAGGAAGTATTATCTCCCTCCAGCCTGGACTCCATGGTGCCCGCACAAAGAGGAGGCACTGAAGTGGGGAGCTGGGCCACTATCAAAAGGCAGAGTGATTTCAGAAAGCTCCAGGGAGGAGTGGGAACGGCTGTGGAAGCACCACACAAATCTGCTGTGGCACTGCTCCCTTCCTGAAACTACAAAAGATCCTCAGAGCTCAGCAAAAGATCCTCAGATCCTCCAGAGGGAGGAAATCCTGGAGCAAACACTCCTTAGTTCCATGTTGTGACCCCGACAGAAGCATCAAGAGCTGACTGGATTAGGGGCTCTGTCAAACTCCACCTCGCTCCCCCTCTCATGTCCGAGCCCCTTTGATGCACACGCCCAGTTGTTAAGAGAACACTCCAGTTCCCCAGTGCTCTTGCGGTGAGAGCAGGGTTAAAATGCTTCGCTACTCTCCTTAATCCCTCTCACATGATTTAGTCAACACCAGTAGGGGAGAAGGACTCGCAGGTTTTGCCTCCTTCCCCTTCAGAAGCCGGGGAGGAGGGCTGAGTCCAGCACAGCACTCGGGCTGGATGGATGCAGTGGGAGCTGCACAATCTGCCAACACTGAGCACACCCAAAGGTACTGGAGGCTGCAGCACCCACGGGCCCAAGAGCTGCTGCTGCTCTAGCCGTAAGGCTCGATTTTTTCCATTGCTCAGCACCATTTAAAGCTGGAAACAGAAGAGGCAAAGAGGAATTTAAAATACGCCTTTCTGCTCCTGTCCAGAGCTGCTGTAACATTTGTTCTGTGATAGGGAGTTGATCACTGCAGTAACAGAGGGAAAAGCCACCAGGAAACAGGGACAAGTGCACAGCACTGTGCTGGATACACTTCTCCTCAGTGGACCAATACACCAGTGATCTAGCTGCAGAATTTCATTTTCGAAGGCAACTCTTTTGTTAAAGAAATTGATTAAGTGGCCTTATTTCTGGAGACCAGAGATAGCTTGAGATGCAGTAGGCAAATAGGAGCTGAAAAGGAAAAAAATACAATGCATAAACCAAAGCAACTCAAAACATAACAACTGATCCTCACTTCCCTCCCTCTTCCTTTCCTGTTTTGGGAGTTTGTTTTGTTTAGTTTTTTAGGAAAAGAATCATAGGGGCATATATTTCAACTGTTTTATGCTTGTTACTAGTCAGCCCCTTTGTCCCCATGAGCTAACAATAACACAAATAACTTAAATAATGTATGTTTAACTTCCTTCCCAAAGCAAAACACAGGATGGGTAGTGTATTCTCTCTCAAACAGCTTTACAAGCACAAAACCAGGACAGTTTTACAGACCCCATTCTTGTCCTGGATGACTTGCTGCTGCTGCAGGACAAGGGGCTTTTATTGAAATCCCAGCGGAAAAGTAAACATTTGAAATAAAGCTAAGAGTTTAACTCTAAACAAGAGTTTAGTTGTTGAGGAAAAGACAGTCATCTGTCAGCATATGGCAAGCAAGCTCTTATGAGTGGGGTGCTGAACTGGGACTCCAGCATTTGGGTTTAACCTCTGCAGTCTGAATCCCTCCTACCTCATGAGAGGGCTCCCTGCTGGATCAAGTTTGAAGTGCTGTTGGCTGCTGGAAGCAGTATTCGTTTGCCAAACAGATCTAAGGAAAACAAACCTGTGTTCCAAGTCTCAGAAACACTGAAATATGCTACTGGAGAATTCCCCCCAGGAAAACACCGGGAGCTCAGCACCTCCCACGGAAAGCCGCCAGCCAAAGGTGCCTGTCTTAGCTGTGAATTTACTGCCTTCCCATTTCATCTGCCCAGACCTTGCCTGCACTGCTCTCTAACCCAACCCAACCTTTCAGGCTACATGTGGAGACATCAGGTAAGGGGAAGAGATTGCCCTGTACTCCCATAGGAAGTACTTCAGTTAAAAAAAGACATGAAAATGCTGTAACCAAGTCAGGCAAGGACTGGAGCACAGGACAGACCAAGAATGGTATTTTTTCAGCCTGGAAGGGAATGAGCTGATGATAGGTGCATCTAATTGCTTTCTCCAGCTACCTCATGGGTGGCTATGATAAAGACAAAGGCAGATGGTCTTTCTTTGTGTAGGGATTGGTCTAAGTGACCTGTAAATTTTCTTTCCAACCTCAGTTTTTCTGTGATTCTATGAAACCATTTCAGTAAGAATTGTTTGCAGAACACAACATCTGAGGTAATTGACTCCTGGAGAATGTGTAAAGCTCAGTTTCACCATAAACTCAAAGGAGAAAAAAAAAAATCTATGTAGTCCTTCCTTTGCCCCTGGATGACTTGCCAACCCAAACACCTGTTTCATATGGGTAGAATGCAACAAATAGCTGACCCATATCTGTAATTAATCTTGAGGGCGTTTTGATTTTTCAGAGGATTAACGCACCCAACATCTTTACTAAAAAACAAAAAGCCAAAACAATCCAACCCTTCTTGAAATCAAGCAAAACCTAAAGCAGATGGCTAGACAACAGTTGCAAAGCAAACAAATATTGCATGGTTCAGCTCAACTTCAAAAAAGTTCAGCACTGAGAACCTGAGTAAGCACAGAGAATGTGTTACCTTTGGCAATCAGCAGGGCTTCAGATCTGCAATATCATTTCTGATCTGTGCAGACTGCTAATCAAAAACGACTATTCAGATTCTAATCAAAATAAACCTTCAAATTACTTCAGATGTAAACCATGGTTGAGACTAAAATGCCAAGTATTCAAAAAAGTTCTTTGACTGAACCAAGGATATACAGACAATCTCATGCCAAGAGACTATGCTTCAGTTTTTGGTTACATAGAGCATGTGAAAATGGATAGAAATGGCTTACCAGTCGCATTTCCCACTCTGCTTTATCAGAGTGGCACCATCAGACCTTGGCAAAAGCAAGGCACAATCCAACATGCCTGGAAACAGCAAGACCAAGAGATTTTCCTAATCACATTTTTTCTTCATGACAAAGTTGGGCCTTTCATGAGGTAGGACCCAAGATGATCTTTAAAAATCCCTTCCAATCTGGGCTGTGCCATGATTCTATGCAGCATTTCTTATAAACAACAGCTGAAATTTCCAACATACAGTGCCTTACTGAACCTTCCTCCTCCTCAAGATACACTTTTGACTTGCTTGTTCTAAAATTCTTCATTTAGAAAACACTTATAATGAAATATTTCTTTCCTTCCTCTTCAGATTTTCAGGTGTCACCCAGTTTCTCAGGCAGGCAAACAAGAGTGACACCATGCCTTATTTATGGGACAGATGTGCTCTGGGAAATCCATTGCTGGGATATCTGGAAGGGGGAGGAGGTGAGAGGAAGAGAGCATGATCACTTTGTACCCTAGATGAGACTGGAATCACTGTACAGACCCCTTTACACCACAACTCCTGCAAGTGCTGACAGGCACAGGTGATTTTCCCTAGAATGGAGGATGTGGGAGGGAAGGATTAGCTACAGCCAATGCCAGTGCATGTGACCTGCTTCAGACTGAAAAACCTGCTCTGGGGCTGCCATTGGGGTGGCTTTGGTGCAAATCCCTGTTGCCAGATATTCCATTTATCCTTTCTCACATGCTTCTCAATGTCTACTGACAAAATTATATCTGGCCTCTACAGAAGTAGAAGAAGGCAAAGTTTCTCCTCCCTATGCCCCAGACAACGTGAGGCATCTACAGCATTTCTCAAACATCTATCTCTTTAGAATTTTTTTTTTTTTGGTATTTTCGTACCAGCCTCCGGCAGACACAGATTAAGTTTCAGCATATTAATCAAACTCCTCCACACCCCATCAGCACTGATCTTGGCACATGGCTACTTTACTCTCAGGGACTCCTTGAGCTGCATGCCCTGAGCCTAAAAAAATTCCCCCCATCCCTCAAACCTCAGGAGACAGACAAGGTTATGGTCCTGGAGGGGAATGCTGAGAGACTATCTGAGGAAGAGGAAAGAGCACTGAGGGCTCTCAGTTTTTAATATTACTACACTAGAAAGTATTTTAGGACTAGAACAAAGCCTAAACCATGCAACATGAATTCGTAACATTGGAAAATATGAGACATGCCATAGTTAAGTGTGATTTTTTTCCCCCTCATTCTTGGACATGTCTGATATGGAAAAGGAGAAGCAGGGGAGAAAGTACAGCTTTCCTTTCTCTCTAAAAGTCAGGATATCTTTCCATGACAAAATACATCTGACAATTTCACTGCTCCTCCCAGGTCTCTCCAGCTGACTGAAACTCAGCTTGTAAGAGAAACTGGAAGGATGTGGCAGCAGCAATATGTATTTTGCTCCTGAAGCTGGGTCAGAGTGCCCAAGACCAGAGAAGAGACTCCTAAAGCCCCATGTCTCCATCAATCCATCCCAACCACTCCTGTTTGTGTCACTGATTGCATTTGCTGCTACAAGACACCGTAGACCATTGCTTGTAATCAGATACACGTAAGTACAGTTCTTTTGATCTTCAAAAGGGTTTCACTTCTTTGATTGTGAGTTTATCAGTAGCACATACTCAGGCTGCAGACACACAGAGTTTACTCTTAACCCATTCTGCAAGCAGGTACACAGCCAGCAAGTGTTCTTTATGCTGTATCCAAGTATCTATTGAGATAAACTGCCTTTGCTGTTCCGGGAGACAGCCTGTCTTGGCAGGTGCAAAGGTGAGAGCTTCTCAAGATATCAAGAAGCATCACGGCTAATAAACTGGTTGTACTGTGACTTTTTCCTCAAGATGAACTCTGAAATAGACCATATCCTCTATCAATCCCAATCACAGTGCATTAAACCTACAGCATCTTTACATACGGTTTGACTCTCCAGCACTGTCTAAGCAAAAGGGTATCAGGTAAAAAAAAAACCACCACAACTCATTAGTAACATTTAGAATTAGGGATAGCAAAAGATGTTCTTTTCACTACACCAAGTTGCAGAGTCAGACAAAGCCTTTGGAACTGTCACACAGGCAGGTACAGCCCAAAAATGAAAATAAATGCAATATCAGCAAAGAGAAAGAAGTACTGCAGGAGTAATTAATTACTCTGCATCCATGTTTGGTAGCTGATTTATTTTCTGACCCATATGGAAATGCTGACAGGGCAGCCCAGAACACCTGCTGCTGTTGAGGCAAAAAAGCATTAAAGCAAGGGTAAAAAAGAAATAGCAGTTGGCTATTTCATGTTTGCCACCCTACAGTTAATTCCATGAAATCTGGTTGATTTTAATAGCAATCTGCTCAGGTCCTCACTCTTTACAAGGAGATCAAATTCTGTTTGAGGTGCATGTGATGGAACTGTGTTACCCAACTGTGTGTGGGGAAAAGGGACTTGCCACTGAAGCTCCTCTGGCCATGCCCTGGCGTCTGCTTCTGTTCCCTCTGTTTCATCACCACTTTCTCCAGCCTTCTGCTGCTGGTCCAGGCTCATTACCTCTTTGCAGCTCTTTCCTGTGGGCATCATCAAGCCAAATACAAAGATCCTGCCAGAAAATGAGACTATTTCTGTAGAAATCTAGAATATTTCTAAAAATATTCAGAATCAGAAAAAAAAAACAGGTCAGATTTTTTTTTTAAGGGTTAAAATCCCATCCAAAAGGAGACCAGTTTTTTTTCAGGAAAGCTCAACATGCTGTTTAACTTATTGAAATATCTCAAAAAACCCTGGCCCCCATTACAGCATTGAACACCTGGAACTGGACATGATTGGGTTTGGATGTCTGCTCCTAAAAGCAACAATAGCTTGTGCTGTTGTAGGTAATTCAGTTTTGGAAGCAGAAGCCTTGATTTATATGAACTCCATTCTAATGGAGAATTACTTCCAGTTTGTTGCAGATTTCAGCACTGAAATTAAGTGGTTTTCTTGCCAAATTTGGGTCCAACGTGATTCCAATCGAATGAGTTTTGAAGAGCTCCAGTCCTTTTTATAATACTGCAGCATGGTTTGCAAACCAGCTTTTACATGTTTGGGGTTACCCAGCACTACAAAGTGTTCTTTTATCAGATGCAGCTGACTGAAAAATGAAAAAAACACTCCCTCTTTCCTCCCACTCTAAAAGCATTTAAAATGCAGTGTTTCCGGCAACCTGGCTGGGTGGAGGCAGTTGGCAAAGTGGTTTGTAATGTATAAAATACAGAGGGACAGATGTTCAGCTGATGGCTTTAACAGATACAACAGCAGCACGAGGATGACAGCTCTATTAGATTTCAGGAGGTGATGTGTCACTGGTGCAGTAGGCTACTCCACATCTTCATAAAACCCACTTTTTATGGGGTGAGACGAGAGAGATCCAGATAAAAGTGACATAAGCAAGCTGGTCATGAGCTCGATTAAAGATTTGCTGGAAATCACATTAAATAGGAGCTCACATCTGCAGATGAGCTCTGTGGCATTCCCAGTCAGTAGCAGAGCCTCTCTTTGCAGCTCACTGCTCCCTAGTGCATCCTTCACCTCTCTTACACCCAAGTGTAGCTGATACTCTCTTCAGAGGAAGAGAGCTGCCCATTGCCCAGAGCATTGCCACATGATGGACATTTAGAGAAGATCCACTCTCAAACCATTAATATCACAACAGCATGGTGTTGCCAGTGACAAAAACAAGGCTGGAAATCCATATGATCCATGAAGCAGGAACAGTCTCATCTCTAGCAATGTCCATACCATTAGTTTTAGCTGCTCCAGTCTTTGCTCTTTGCCTGTGACCTTCTTCCACTTCATCTTGTATTTCCTTTTTAAATATCTTTTTCAGCTCTTGAATCCCAGGTGTTTCTCTTTCTTCAGCTGACACTCAGGCTGTGCATCAGGCAGCCATCATGACTTGGCAAAGGTTTGCTGGGTCAGTGAAGGAAGACCCTCAGATCCAGATTTTTGCTATTAGGGTTGTCAGTCATGTAGGTCCTTAGAGACTGGAAGAGCGTGAAAATTAAATCTATGGATTGAATTATCCCATGCTTTTTTCAGCCTTAAGTGCACATGTGGTCTTGTCATCTTGTCATTTTTATCACTGTTGGTGATAGTCCTCAAAAAATACTGGGTTAAACCATCCAATTTCTTTATTCTTGCTTCAAGCTGAATACCAACTCTGCAGTTACTTATTCTACTTCATCTATCACATTCTTACATTCTATCATACATAGAGCTTTTGTAGCATTTGCAATCATGCACATGACGAGAATTTGCCTCAGGCAAAAACAAACTGATGTCCTGATATCAACAAGAAGAGAATCTGAAAACATCTGTTGTCTGCCTGGCAATCAGTCAGAGAAGGTAAAACTACTCTGGTGATTCTGACCTGTCCATCAGTCCTTGTCCAGTCACACTCAGTGACTGGGAATCAAAACACAAGAGCCCCTGGAGATCCAGGGCAAAGAGAACACAGACAACAGCTAGAGAAAAAGTGATACTGTTTATTTTAAAGTTCACTTCTACCAACTCTAGTTCACCCTAGCCAGCTAAGATAAAACCCAAACCCATGAAAACTTCTGCTTCACGTCTGCATTCTACAGCAACCTCCTTTCTGCTAACCCTAACATAAAACAGGCAGAGAAACTTGTAGAGTTTGTACTTAGGAAAGAGAGAGCACAACTAAGAGCTGTGCAAACCCCACAGAGTGAGGACCCAGAAGAATGGCTATGCAGGACTATTAGCAGAGTTTCTGTCCCTCTGGTGTGGTCATGCACAGCTTGAACAGAAACAAGAATCTGGTGAGAATCCATATAACTAAACAACAGCCCAGAGTTTCAGGTGTGATGTGTAAATTGCTTACATGATTTTTGGTTGACAAGTTTAAGGTTTCTTAAAAGACCCAAGCAGCTGGAGCCCTTCACCCTTGCTGGAAAATCTGCTTCAAGCTGGGCAATCTTAAATAGTGTAAATAATAAAACTGGGTCTGTTGCAAAGCTGCATTTCCTGGGAAACTTAGTAGGAAGGAACAAGATTTTGGAAGATGAAGTCAGAAAAATCAGGGGGCTGAGGACTATTCTTCCTAGGTCACTCATCTGTGGAAAACTGAAACTTGTTGAGTTTGTCTGGTTAAAAAAACCCTAAAAATCAGCATGAAGCAGGTCCACAGCTCAAGGCAAGAGATTTGAGCACCCTGCTACCCAGTTTTGACCCTCTGTGATTAGAAATTTGTTTTCAAGTTCCTAAAGCACAGACTAGCACGTGGTATCAACACTAACAATGCAGGAAAGATTTCTGCATATCAACTTAGTTGCTAATCTGTTCTGTCTTCTGGCACATGTCCAATATTTACACTTATTTGTTTAAATTGTGACTTTTATCCACGAGTGGTATAATTGTAAACTTGCATTTTATTTGCAGTTTTGCATGCTGCCCCAGTGGTTTCCTGAAAAACCCAAGAGGAGGAGTGTGTGAAGGATAGGAAGTGTCGTGCAAAGCGTCACGGCAGTTTCAGTGGTAAGTTTCTTTTCCAAGCTGGATAGCAGGAGAAAGGTAGTCTCAAGGGGGAAAAACAGAATGAACATATGTGCTCAGTAAATTCTTGATGCTTCATGAAAAATCTTGGCCCAGATACAGCTATGGCTAATAGTCCAAAGTAAAGCTAGTGGGAAAAAAATGTCTCATACACAAACGAAGCAGTTTAAAAGTTGAACTTAAAGCCTTCTCCTGAATAGATGTCCAAACCACATGGATTATTTCATGCACAAAGTAGCTAGAGAAAGAGCTAAGGAACAACAGCTGAAAATCATGAAAAAAATCCCCAAACCTCTGTATTAAAATGATAACATGATAAGGTATTGCATGAGTCTCACGTTGAGACACATCAGCAATGGGGTATATAAAAGGATGTGTACCTACTCTGCCTCCATGCCCCTTTTTCCATAAAAACCTTCTTCAACATGCAATAAATGACACTGGAGAAGCTTTGGGGAGATCATATATAAACCTCTCTCAAGGGGAAAATGATTACTGAGCAAAAAAACCTTGCTGTAGAATTTGTTTAAAAACACATCAAAGCTAGAGATGTTAAAAATAAAAATATTTTCTTACTCAAAAACCAACCAGCCAACAAACCCACAAACCCAACAACACAAAATTCCAAAACACCCTCAAAAGATCTCCCAAGCCCCAAATCTCTGTCATTGGAAACCAGCCAGAGGAAGAGTTTATGTTCCTCCCCATGATGGATGTCAGTTCAGCCAGGGAACCTGGCCCACTGTGAAGGATGAAAAGATGAAGTTTCATACTCCCAGCTAGGAGAAGTGGCACCATTTTGAATGAAAATACTTAGGTTGTTAATGACATATTATTGTGCTCATAGGAAATAAAAGCTTGAGCAAAACAAAAGAATAATTTTTACTTGAACAGTCCATTTTTTTTTTTTTAAATTAAGGAAACTATTTAAATTAGGCTTTTTACCAGACACAGGAGAACAACATTCCTGCAAGTATTCTACTTGTAGTTTGACCCTATTTCCACAAGGAAAAAAGACCCAAACCCCACCAAAAAATAAACCTATCCAAAGTCACCTCCTCACAAAAAAAACCAAAACAAAACAACTTTCCCACAGCTTGGTATTTCAAGCAGAATTTTCCATAACAAAAGCAGGGACAACAGCTTTACCCATTTAAAACAACTGAGATTTGGCCCCCAGACGTTCAGAAATCAAAAACACACAGCAGATGCAATTTTGTCTCACAGCAGAAATAAATATTCAACTTACTGTAGGAATGTCCCAACGGACAACTTTTCTAGAAATAAATTTCAACTAGAATTCATTTAGTTTTGCAACAGATGCTTTGAATTTGAGTCTGCTGGTTCTCAAAAATCCTGAGACAACAGCTGACCTTAAGCCATGTCATCCTCTCATCCTCATTCTCATATCAACTTATAAACTGCTGGATGAAGTTAAGAGCAGAATCCATCTTGTATTTAGGATTTACAAACCATTAGGAAGAGCTCAGCTCACTCTGACTTTATTTTGTTCTCATCACTAAGGCACATTCATTAACTACTGGTAAAGAATCCCTGAGCAGTTTCTAGGGATTGTAACACAGCTATTAAATGCCTCTGGGATCCAAACAGTAGCTATCCAGCACCAATCTGTCTTTCCAGCTCTTGACAAGTACCACACAGGCTCACATCAAAAAGGGCTGAGTATTTGATGAAAATTTTACCAGATGATCTGGGAGCAGCAGAGAGGTTACAGACTTTGGTGCCTGCCCAGGGTTTAGCTTGCAGGGCACAAGCTGGAAGTGCCTCTGATGTACCCTCACAAGATTAATGCTCAGCATCTTTAATCATTCCCTACAGTATTTAAAATAGGAATAAATCTGAAGCCTCTCAAATGAACATTGTTTATAATCTTGGACAGAAAGCAATGTGGGAGTTAATGTGCATGTAGAATACAATATTAAAACTCCCTTCCTATTTTCCTGTTTCTTTGAAAGGGTCCAAGTGAAAATAGCACTGTTCCCTGTTCTCTGAGTTATCTGTCAAAAGGAAATGTTTCTGTGAATGCCACCAGCTGTTCTATATCATAATTAAAGGATTGGTTTGTTATTGGTACTTACAGAAAAATATATTCAACTGATAACTACAGCATAAATATTTATGTCAATTAGTTACAGCAAAACAGAAATAGTGAAGAAACAGCTTTTATCAGTTATTACACTATCTGCTAGCAGTGCAACTACTGAAAGTATCATGAATGGTAGATGGAAAAATAAATGCTGAGAGTAAGGGAATCTTCATACTTGCTCTTTTCTTGAGGACAAGGATAGAACCTTGCCCAGCTCCTACTGTGCCTCTGTGAGAGGGTTTTTTTTTTAATCCCAAATGTGTTGAAATGCAAATGCTGTCACTAAAAACCGACTAGCTGTAGTCTGTAGTATCTTGTGTACTTTTATTTTTCTATCCTGCAAATGAGTTTGCCTGAGTTTTGCTGTTCTCCAGCTATAATTTGTTAGCAAATCTCTCTGCTAGGAAATTCACACAAACAACGTTGTAAGCAAATATTGGCGCATACTAATGAGAGGCAACATTTACATTTACAAAACATATTCTTGAAAGCCAAGTCTGGATGCCACAACCACTTATCCAAGGTTAACTTTACGTGCAGTAGGGACTTTACAGACCTCAGCAGTGCTTGAATAAAGTGACTCAGACAAGACCCTTCAGAAAACAACAGCAGCGTGAACTTCCAGTTGTTTACATCTGAGAGAAACGTGTGCTTACACCCTTAGCTTTAAGCATCTATTTAGGTCTTATTAAACTGTTTTTACATTCTTAACTGCACAGAGGTGAAACCTAATTCAGAGATGCCATTAGATAAGAAAAACGTAAGGAGAAATAATTTATAATTGGAAAGTTGTTTAAAACTAGCAATAGACAAAATTGCTGAGTGCAAACATACCCTGTTGATTGTCCCCTATTTCTTATTTAAAAAGAGAAAGAGAAATTCAAACTCAATTTGGTTACAAGTATGGATTATTCAAAGTATGAATGAAAATACACTTGGAGGATTTCTGAAAGTAGAAATACTGTGAAGGGAGAAATAAGAGAGCCTTAAAGTAAATGAAATTTTTTTTTGTATGTTGCCACCCCCCCGAAATTTTTGCACACCAAGGATATTTGTCTTCCCCGGTTTTTGACTGACTAAAAATGCAGATAAATAAAGAAAATGAAGAGGATTAAGTTCTTTTTAAGGGTGATAACATGCTTTTAGTGTTCCCCATCAACCAAAGTACAGGTCAGTCTGATGAACTTGCAAACCATATTGATCACAGAAGACAAGACCACTTCAGTATCCACGTTCTGGTACAGCCTCTGCAGTTATATTAATCATATATTGGTGCCCATGGGATGCACATGTTTAAGTACCATAAAGGATCAATACTCTTGGAAAACCAGCTTATACATCTCAGACGTGCATTTTTGAGCACAAAAAGTTAATGTAAGGATGAGCTATTCTGTGCTGGGGATTTTTTTATTTTTGAAAATGAATTTTTAAAAATATTTTTGAAAATATCTCTTCACCATCCCCCCAAAAGATGTATGCTGCTTTGAGATCTGTGGGCTTTGCTCTGATTTTGACAAACACATGGAGGAAGATTTCCCTTTTATGCCAACACTGGCAATTTTCACTGTTCACCAGCAGTGAAAATTGGATTTGAGTAGGAAATAGCAAAACCAAGTAGAAAGCTGTTCTCAAAATTCCTGTCCAGGAAAAGCACTTTGGTAGCCAATTAATGTGCAATTGCACCATGTGCTTGAAGCAGGGAGGTCAGATCAGAGACATCTGAGCATGAGTAACTAATGAGAACAGATGTGATGGCCACAGCTGCAACCACAGGCCTGACTCGGACAACAAATAGAAGACCTGCTTGGAAGTTCCAAAGCTTCAAAAAGAAATATTTTTAGCTCAAACAATTACATTGTCATTGAGAGTTTCCTTGCATGGAGTCTGATGGCTGTGGTAACCTCACCTGGCACAAGGCTGAGGGGTACCTTGTCCCCTGAGCACTCTGAGCTGATCCAGCTGTTTCACCCCAGTGCTGCTGTACCCATACCAAGTCAGACAACCTCTGTGGGAGGAATATCTGCACTCAGGTAGCCAAAAGCAGTGGATCTGCATGCCCACTGAGGGCAGCTGCTGGGAGCTTGTCCCAGGTTGGTAGCAGACAGGCTTGAAGGCTCTGCTGACTCCAGGAGTTACCAGCTGCTGGGGTGGTGAACACAAATCCTCTGATCAGGTTTTAATTTTCTTCCAGGTATTGCAACTACATGAAATCTTACCTTTTTTTTTTTT